>UELX01003583.1:0-22553 GCA_900480035.1 Eupelmus urozonus
TGTGAGGGGAGAGGTATGTTAAGGGCCGTTCTAGTAGCTAATGAGCGGAATAATTGTTTTGTTAAAAGTTTAATGAGGTGTGGAAAAATGAATAAAAGATAATAAATCAAGGGAATGTAAAACTCTTTTGTTGGTGAAAATTACAAGCACCCAAGGTCGATCTAGTATGTTATATTTTGAATGAAAAACTACAATTTATCAGAGAAAATATTTTTTTTTTCTAAACTAAAAATATAGTGAAAATAGTGAGTTCCTATATGTATTTGACGATAATAAAAAGAGAACACCTTTTGCTTCCTCACTGTGGAAGCTTTATGGCGATAAAAAAAAAAAGATTTTAAAGGAACATGTGCGAAGTATGTTTTCGAGTATTTAAAATACTATTTTTAGTAAATAACAATGTGTATGCGCGTGTGAATGTGTGTGAAAAATTACAAACATAAAAAACTGCTCAACAAAAATTCATAATAAAATTCAAGAATCTTCAGATACCCCTCCTCTTAATCACAATCATTCCATCCATTCTTCTAAATTTTTAAATCACCACCTTCAATTTACCATCAACTTTTGAAACTTGTACCACGATCGCTCGACGAGTTTTCGTCTAGCTCGGCTTCTTTTTTTCTCCCCCGCTATTTTGTCCCAATAGCTTTTTTTTTCATCCTGTCGCGAGTTCTTCGACGCTAGCCGCAGAGAGCGAACGCTGCGAATTCCAGTCACGATCGGCTTTTCCAGGGCACGTGCGAGTTTCCATTTCGATTAATGCAAAGTGCACGCGAACGAACGACAAGGTGCATGCGTCCACTTTGACCGTGGAAAGGGATTCCCGATATTATTCTCTGATTGATATTTTATAGCGAGAAAATGTTTGCGCGAGACAATGTTACAGCGCGGACAGTTTTGCGATTCTTGATGTTGATTTATCGTTGGTGGATGCAGATTCCAAGATTTGTGGTTGGAATACTGTTTTTTTCATTACTGTCACGTTTCTGGGCTCGGGGCTAATTTGTAAATTGGGCTGACTCTGTATAAATCTGATGTTTTATGAATCAGCTGGAAGCTTTTTAAAGTTTTTTCAATAATTAACAATTGAACAACAAAAATTGACATACTAAAGTTTTGGTTTAACATAGTAATTATGTTCCACATAAATTATTAATGTAATATAAGTGTTCAGAAAATTTGTTTGCATATAAAATTAAGTACTTTTAAAATTGAACTCGTAAAATATGTTTCATAAAACTGTAAAAAGATCCAAATCCTATTGTAGCAAGATTAAGTTTTTTCCTTCCCCAAACAAACAATCCTTCCTGCAAACATTAAATCATGCGTAAAACTGTACATCTTTAAACAGAATCCTCTAAAAAAAGGGTGAAAATAAATGACAAGACAAACGTTTAAACAGACAAAAAACGACGATTGACGCCATAAAAAAGAATTGCCGACGAGTATGTGACGATTTGCACGCGCGAAGGCCAAGCCGATGAAAAAGCCCCAGGCGCGCGCCACCAAGCCTTTAGCAAAGTGCTTTCAGTCGCAACAGTCTCTCTCCCTTTCTCTCTCTCTCTCTCTCTCTCTCTTCCCTTGCTCACGCAATTCCTATCTTTCTTTTTGCTCGCATTACTTCCAGGTGCTTTCGCGGCGCGCTCGCTAAAGAAAAAATCCAACACCGGCAAAGAATCGCGCGCGTCTCCCAGTGCGAAAGAGAGCGATAGAGAAACAGAAAGAAAGAGAGAAAATAATGGAAAAGTGACAGCACCGACAAGACAAAGCGAAAGGTAAAGAGAAGCGGAGGTGGCTCGACAAAGAGCGCGAAATTAAGGACGGCGCGCGGACGTGAAAATTTCTCGCGGAAGCCGAGCGAAGATTCCTGCACAAACGCCGCGGGAAATGGAAAGGGACGCAGAGGCGACGAAAGTTGCATCGAGCGTCTAATCCGCGCGATGAATATCAATAAGGGATAACTTTTCTTTTGCGCCTTCGCGCCCGCTTTCTAGTTAACCAGGTTAAGCTACGTCGCTGCGCGTGTTTTATTTATAAGCACGCGCAGCGACGGAGCTTTGATAGATTAAATGTTAAATTGATTTTGAAAGCTTGGATTTTATTGAAGTTGATGCTGTCGACTGTGGTGAGCGTTTCAGTTTTTATGGTGGTGAAGTGGTGAAGAGGTGTTTATTTTTTATTTACAACTCTGAATTAAAATGAAGCAATATTTATAATATTTATATGCAGTTACAATTCTCAGAGTACTTAGCAATAGTTCCAACGTTTCAAAATATTTGTAATTGTTCATGTGCAACTAAAACTAAAAAAATTTTCTCACACCTTTATTCCCACCATATCCACGGATTACTTTAATAAAAGCCTAATTACCATAACTACAAAAATTCCGCATGCAGAAACAACAAAAATAAAAAAATTCTCCAAATGCGTAAAAGCGGCCACTCTCAAGCGTCTGCCTCTTATTTTTTCTCGCTTCATTTGCCGAAAGTGCCGCGCGGCTCAAAGCGCCGGCTCGTAAGAAGAGATTATCCGACCGCGCGCGAATTGGCCGAGGAACTCGTCGTTGAAATTAGCACGCTTCATTAGAGCTGCGGGCGTTATGCTGAGTGGTCCGGCCATTACCGCGTCTCCTGCAACAAAGACGAAAGAAGAACGAGCAAAAGAGCAGCGGAGAGGCAAAGAAAATAAAGAGTAACGAATGCAAGGCGAAAGGAAAGAGCAGTAAAGGACAGCTCGATGCTTGAGTCTCGGAGAACGTTAAGCTCTCCTTACGGGATTCTTGGAAAGAGTAAAGAAAGGATTAAGCATTTGCAATTGTTGTTGGAGCTTGATTTGTTGGTCTTTGTGTGATTGGAAGTAGTGGAGGTTGCTGGGGTGAATTAGATTAGTTGTTTCGTTGTTTCGTCGTTAATTGCATTTCGTGTTCGTTATTAAAAAATATCGTTTGCACGAAGCGCATTGTAATCTGTTTTCGCGGAAATAACTATTCCTTCAAAAGCATGATATTCGTTTACGCGAAAGTCTGTTCAAACTCAATAAACCTTCATTGAAATGATAAAAGAAATTACATTTCAATAAAATCATAAAGCACGTTTTCTTAAATTGTTCCATTTTCTTTCAAGAGTGAACTTAAGATGAATAAACTAATTTATTTCTTTTTCTTAGTTTTACTCTTTATACGCAAGCTATTGTTGAATACGTCACTTGCGCAAAACCGTTACGCGAAGCTTAATCATGTACATTTTAGTCGATTGCGCAGCCCAGAAAATTCACCATGGAAAAATGAGCCTAAGATATACATCCATCAGAACGAGAAATAAGGGGGAGCATTTCCGAGAATGCGAGAGATGCAATAGGGGGAAATCGAGTGGTAAAAGAGAGAGAGAGAGAGAGAGAGAGAGAGAGAGAGAGAGAGAGAGAGAGACAAGCGCAGATAAAAGAGAAGACTTGAAAATTAACAAGCAGCATTAAGAGCGAGGGATAAATGGGGAGGCGCGAGAGCAGCTGGAAGGACTAGCAGTTTAAAAATTACAATGGCCCTGCTGCTGGTGAGCTCATATTTTTTTCAATACTCCACGAAATGGCATGGCTCTGCATCGTTATGTCTCTCTGTGATAAAGTATGTGCTCTAATATTTTATCATGAAAAAGCGAAGCTGTTTGTATAAAAAAAAGTTTATTATGTGTGCGAGATTGTGAAAATATGATTGTGCAAAAATTACATGCGAGTATTTGAGGAGATGTGCATTTGTTATTAAAAAGTAATTATTTTTTAATTTTAAGTATAAAGAAAAATTTATTTATTGTAAATTGGAATCAAATACAAACAAGAGAAAAGTAATTACGATAAAATCTAGATCGAATATTATTTCTTCTGTTATAAATAATAAAAATAAAAATAAAATATCAGAGATATGACTTAAAAACGATTCTGTTACATTATTCTGTAATTTCACATAATTTTTAAAATAAAAAACTAACTGTTGAATTATTAACACCTTCTATCAGTTAATAAATAGTTTAACTGATAGAAAAATATCTATTAATATTTACCTTGAAATTCTTCAATTCACTGGCAAAAGTCCGTTAAAATAGCAAGTCCGCGCGCACAAAGGTATGCTAAACCCCGAGCAAATAAACACGAAAAATACGTAAATAAATACCCGCATAGCAGTTTAAAAAAAAAGTGTCCTTTAAATATTTAGTTTAAAACACAACGCCTGTTAACAATTCGAACCACGCGCATAACAGACCAACATCCTATGGCTAGTACATATACCCGCAAGTGCGAGAGAGACAGAGAAACAGTGGCATCGTTAGTTACCATCGGGTGTCACATACGCGCGGCTAGACACCCCCAGCCAGTCCAGCTGACGCGACTGTTATTGTATCGGCTGATTTGCATATCAGGTCGAGTATTTAGACTTTCTCTTGCCTTTATTGCCCCGAGAGCGTGCACGAGCGCGTTAAGACCCCCCCGCGCAATGTCATGCAGATATCCGCTCAGCCGTGCTCTCTCTCTCTCTCTCTCTCTCTCTCTCTCTCGCTGAATCCACACGCCGCCGGGGTGTGCGCTGTTTTTCTCTCCTTTTTTTTGTCGGAGGGGAGAAAGCCGGGGTATTTTCAGCGCGAACTTGACAATAAAAGCATAAACAATGCACGTTAGCGCGAGTTTATCTTTCTGGTATTCATGGTTTTAAATCTATTGAATATAAAAGCCCGAGCACTGGTGAGTGGAGATCAGTTTTTCCGGTTTTATTAAATTTAACTGCGCTTTAATTCTTTTCGCGTTGTCGTTTGTTTGTCTGACTGTATGTCAAAAAAGGCGTATAAGATTTCGCATGATAAATTTGATAGCTCCAACCTTGTGCGCAACAAGATTTTATTATTTTCTCGTCGTGTATACGTCTTTTAATACTCCGATGTTTTAAACCATTAATTGACAAACAATTTTTGTAATTGCGAAACTTTCAGAAGCTCACCCAATGTTTATAAAAGCAGCTCATCTAAAAATAAATACCTCTCGAAATCTTTTTACTTTTTACTTGGTTATTTCAAGCATTGCAACTTTTACCCCAAGCTTATAATTAGCTACCTCGGTAACCTTAAAAACCACTTTTACCGCCTCGAGCGTTAATTGCTTAATCAACACTTTGCCCAGGACTTTCGAGTAAAAAGTGCCGATCGACTGTACGCTTTTTTCAAGCCTCCCAGGCTCTTAGCCATTTTCCAGCTCTCTATCAAGTGCCGCGCACACAGCCAGCAAGTACAAGCGCTGCGGTGTCGAGCTAAGGTGTGGAGTGCGTGCCAAGTGTGACTGTTACAAGTTTATAAGTTATACAGTGCGGCCTGAGGGGGCGGGTCCGGGGTACACAGGCGGACAGGTTTTGTGTGCCAAACTTGCGTACAGCTGGCAGTGCGCGCTGCAGCGCAGCGAGAGGAAAAGTCAAACTAAAAGACGCATTTATCATTGAATGGAAAGTTGAAAGGAGCTCTTGAACTCCTTGGAGAATTAAATTTAAATGAAGGTGTATTTAAGAAATAAGAGGGACGGGAAAGACCAACACTTATATATAACTTCGAGCCAAGAGCCCCGGAGTACAAATTACTTCCGTCAGAGTTATCTTGGAGCTCTCAAAGCATAGTTTCGTGAAATAAGTGTTAATTAATTGTTAGAAGATACTTAATTATTGTTTGTTTTCAAGCCAGTAAATTTGTCAAACTTCGGGCCGTTATAAAGTTCTCGATGAATTGCAGCCGGCCATAAGGTTTGTTATTACTTTCAATTTTAATGATGAACTTTCATAATTCAGACTAATTATTTCACACCCTACTTAAATACCTATTATACGTTAAGTTACTTTATTTTACGAAATTACAAGCATCGTTATTATCTAATCAACCATATCGAATGTTGCTACAAATTACATTTTACCACCTCCCCCTCCAAATATATAATAAATCAACATTCACTCATTAATTCAATACCTCTCCCACCCCCAAACGTTTCGCTACGCATCGATCATTTCGTTTTTCACTAAAAAACGAGGCCAGCTGTTGCTCCTCCTCGGCGGAGTAGTGCGCGTGCGCGGCGCAGCTGTTCGCTCAGGGTGTACACGATTACTTATTCACTCGGCGGCAGCTCTTGCCTCGCAGGCGCCCCACCCTCCCAGTCCTGCTTATACGAGCATACTCACTTTCGTGCTTACTTTACGGCTGCTAATTACTTAGACGTGCGCGGCCCTGCGAGAAGCGCGTACGAGTGCCCCGGACGGATTTCTAATCGTCTTAGGAGGAATATTCTCTTGCAGCCAAACTTTATTGATGCAAATTACAATGAGCATTGGCCGACCCAACGCGCACGCTTACTACTTAAGGAGCGCGTCTGCCTATTTCCGGCGTTTACTACTTCGAAGCCGTCTGAATATACCCGATCCCTTTCTACTTGTCATCTCACGGGGCTGATCACACACTGCGCGCGCTAGAACTGACGCCTGACTAGACTCGGGTTTGACTACTTACAGTGAACGTACTGTGGAGGACATTCAAGACGCCTACTGAATACGAATCTGCGATGAGGCGATTTTCCAAGTTGTTTGAGAGAGGTTGTCAAGAAAGAGGGAGGTTACTTTACATGCGCATGTGTTTGGTAAACGAACTGCGCCGCTGTCATTCGGTTCGTCGTTATTTATACAGTGTGGGCGTTTTAACGTGGAACAGCGATCCACTAAGCGTCTCTGATATCTCGGGACTGGTAGTTGAGGGAAAGCTCATTTGATTACTGAATTTTTCATTAGATACAGGAGCGCGTAGGAAGAACATTATTGCAATTGGCTTATTAAATATAAATATTGATCAAAAATTTATAATTTATAATTTATTATTTTTTGTTGTTATAAATTACAGAAGATTATTGATCTTCTTTACCATTTACAATCTTCATTTTGAAGATTAATATTATTCTTATTTAGAGTAATTTATTTTCACATCAATTTTCCTTCTGATTTATATCTAAAGAAATCCGTTGACGAGTAGACTGAATCTGTCTCAGTTTTCTCTCTTTGCTTGATTTTTAGAAGAATTTGCAGCATCGCTTTTTTCGATGTATTTTAGTGCTTAGTACTGAAGTTATTGATAAATACGAATTTCAATAAGAAAAAATCTCCAGTAATATAAATGTTTGTTAACCAAAAAACTATTTAAAAAAAAATCCTAAATTCACAATATTTCAATTTCAAGTGCACCTCATGATTCATCAGTACGGCACTGAATATACAAATGCGTCTTGCAGCGAAACAAGTGGCGCTGTAAATTCTTCAAAATATCGAGCCCAGAAGGAAGGAGAAGTAGAAAATTGCACTTCTTCTACTCGCAGCGCTTCCTCTTCTCCTATACGCTCACATATTCTCCTTGATGGCCAGAGAAATCGTCTCCCAAAGAAGAGGAGGAAGAAGTATTGCGAGCGCGGAGAGCGGCAGGAAAAAGTTTCTTCGCGATTACTTTTTAAAAATGGTAGGCAACGACAGTGCCGCTGCGAAAAAGCTCACAGCTCGAAACGGAGGTAGAGATACGTTCGGTTGGGGGGGAGAAGAAAAAAGAGAGGACAAGCGCCGAATAAAGCAAACGCGCCATCTGGCGGAGAGGAAGCCCCGCGAAGTAAGCGATGAAAAATGCAAGCGAATGGAGCTGAAGAAGGAAAAACAAACGTGAGCGGAGGGGAAGAGAAATTGGCACTTACCCGTGACAAGTGAAAGTTTTCTTGGCATTGCGCGCCAGTGGAAGGATGGATGTGTAAGATACTTGAGAGGGAGAATCGAAAAATATCTAAGCATAAGCGTAGTACATGAATTTATAAGTTGGTTTAAAAAAAGTTACTTTAAAACTAGTTGGGCGTTCATAAATATTATTTTTTTAATTATTACATTAATATTTAGATTAAATTTTGAATACACTAAGTCTACTTCAGAAACGATTTAAAATTATGAAACTGATGTCTGTATAGATTTAATATTAAATAGGGACCGCTACAAAATAAAATTAGATTATTTGGTTTCCTTTTTTATTTCTTTATAGTTTACTATTATTATTATTATTATTAATAAACTTGCAACTTTTGTTTTGTTTAAGTTTTACAAAATAAAGCTTAAACAAAAAAATTAAAAAATTGCTTCAATAGCCAAAAACGAAATTACCTTTTTGCCTAGTTTTATTTTCGCACCAGTCCCTGTTATTAATCGTAGTCCACACTCGTATAAAACAAGTACACTCAAGAAACACTGCTCAGACTTAGCTTTTACTTTCCGACGTATAACACGTGGCTACAAAAGCTATAGTATCCGGCTGTTTGTCTTAACTTTTTTCCGACTGCGCTTATTTATTTTAATGTTTCCTTTTTTTCATCCTTTCGCTGTTTTTCTTCCGGACACCGACGTTCACTTGTTACCCCTCCGATTCTAGACAAGTCTCCAACGTTCAGAAACTAAAGGACAAAAATAAGTGAGAAGTACGAGTGTGTGTGCACACTTATAAATGCTTCGGTGTGCAAGTGCATGTGTGTGTGTGTGAGAGAGAGAGCACGTAAACTTTCCTCTTTGGAAGTTTGTCCCCATACTTTCGAACAATGAGAGCGGTCCTAGGCAATCTCGGCGTTCGTTAATGTATCGCCGTTGTCCTTCGAGGCTAGCTTGGCCTCTGCTGCTCTGTAAGTCTGTGAGTGTAAGGCTGCACAGACACCATGCGAGTGTGTGTGTATGTACATAGGGACATTCCATTCGGTGCGGTCTAGTTGGTGAATAGAATTCTTTAGCCATCTATTTCCACTGGATAAGCGCCGGAGCAGAACGTTTTTTGCCTGAAAAGTATTAGAACTTAGGGAGCTTATTTATCACGATACAGTAGTTTTACAGTTTGGAGATTTGGAGGGATTTACAAACAAAAATGGCTTCGCAAGGAAAAAATTTTGAAAAATTCAGAACTTTGTTTAAAAAACTAAGGTTGATGAGGTAAGGATTCCGTATTTAAGAGAATATTGTTTTAAGAAAGTTGAATTTATAGAATTTATTTTATAGATGCATTATTTTAAAAAGATGTGTTATACATAAAATTATAAAAATGTATCTTTCTTTTTCGAAAATACTTTTAAAACGTATGGAAAAAAAGTTTTATTATAGTTTATTATATATTAAAGTTCGAAAGCATTGAATTGTGGTTTAGTCGATATTATTGGGTCACGTGAAATATAACTCTTGAAGAAGTAAATTAGATCCTCTTGGTTTAAAAAAATATCATAAAATTCTCAACAGTATTCTATTCTTTTAAAATGTTATATTAGAGTAATTTAAAAAAAAACATGTATAAATCAAATTTTAAATATAGTCAAAAAAGCTTAAAAAATATATATCAAAGTATAAAATAAAAATGTGTCAGCAATACAGAAAAAAAGACATGAATATCTTTTATGAACAAAAAATTAACAAGCTATTAATCTACATCATAAATTTATGCAATCAAAATGAATGAATTTATCAGAAAAAGTTTTTTCATACATATTGTCCCCGAGAATAATTTTTACAACCACCACAATCCGCGCCAACTTCTAACTTCGAATTTCGATGGGATTAAAACATTACTTCCCCCGAGCGCTTTAAGAATTTTAATCTTCGCGCGGCCACCATTCGAAGCATAATAGCCCTCGACTCACATAATACCATCGAGTAACGCAGCGCACAGTAAAACGCAACTGCAATACCCCCCCTGAAAACGAGAAAGAGAGTATAGAGGTAAGCGGCACTCCTGCCGGCGTGTGGCGCAGGTGGCATTTCGGTCTCGCGCGCTCGGGTTTCGCTACTTGTAACATAACCAGCGGTATTGCAAGAATTTTATGGCCCGCGCACAATGTGATGGTTTATGAAGTGAGAATTTTCTAAGAGGATTTTTATGGGAGCTTTTGACCTTTATTGATTAATTTCCGCGTGCGAGCTTTTTTTCTGCGCTGTTGTGTGTAGGTAGAGAGCCCATGTCAGGACTAAAACGTCACTCCGAAAGGTGACTTAATGGCCTACTATAAACTTTCTTTTATGGTCTTCTCGTGTTTGCTGGCTCTTTTTTTTTAGGCTTTCTTTATTATTTTTATTTATTTTTGCCCTTATTAAAAGTTTCGCAGACTATAGTTCGATAAAGGAGAGAAGCTTGTAATGGAACGTAATTGGCAAACTCGAGTGGAAAGAATCGGCGTACTTAGTTTCATTTTCAAACATTTTTTTTTTATCGAATTATACCTGTTTTAAAAAGTTTCGAATTCATATAGCAGCTGAGGCTTTCCAGAAACTGGTTTCAATAAATTAGGATTCTAGTGTTTAATTCGATACAAATAATTAATGCATGTAAATTACGGTGAAATTATTTAAACTGGAATATATTTTAAACCTACATGTTAATTAGAAAAACTGTACAGTTGCCTTTTTATAAATGTTTAATTACCTTCAAGATTTTATATCAAGAACATGAACTTAAATTATGTCGGTATCTTATCTAAAAAGTGATTCAAGGTAATTTTAATATTGTCTAATTAGTTGTAATATTACATTGAGGCAAATCTTCTTTTTTACAAAGATCAGAATTTCTAGTGAAAAAAACTTTAGTGAAAGAAACTAGAATTGTAGTAAAATATACAAATATACAATTTTGTTACTATTAGGTCATAAGTTATAGGACTGACTGTAAATTTTGTTACTATTAGGTCATAAGTTATAGGAGTGACTGTAAATCTTTTAATAAAAATTTGAATTTACTTTGAAATTGTATTGTTTTTAATCCAAGTATGATTTTTTTCAAACACTGATAAAGATTAGGGTCGACTATTTATAGAATATCTATATTTTTGTGGCTTTCTAGTAAAACGACTATAGCCAGTTTGGGAGTTTCAGAGAATTATGTGACTAAAGTTTTGCACTAACTTCTAGAATAGAAAGAAAGTGATATAAAACAATAACAAGCTGCTTAAATAAGACATAAAATACCTTATTAATCCCAACATCAATCTTTAGTAACAGTCACGTTTTATTCATGAAAATGTATAAAAGTATATTATTTTATCGGCTTACGTTATCTAAGGGAATATAATAGTTTAAATCTCAGTTCTATTATTATTATTTATTTATTATTTTTATTGAGTTGACATAATTAAACTTTAGTATCAAACATTACATTACAAAATATTATATTACAAAAAGTTTAATTTATACTCAAAGTAAAAAAGCACTTTGTTCGTATCTAGACAAGTTTCAAAATTCTTACTGGTAATTTTTTGTTCAGAACAATATTGTTTAACATTTTCTTACACATTGTTTGATAAAAATTGATTGTTTAAGTATAAAACGAATCTAATCTATTAAGATGTTAAAAACTGAATTTAAGTGAATAATAGAACTGTTTAATATTTAACAAATATAAAAATTTTTTAAAATAACTAAAATAAAAAAAATATGCTAGCTATTTTACTTGTATTTTAGTAATTTACTAGCGCGTTTGTTTATCTAAAAATTTAAAGAAATTAAGAACTCTCATTAAAAATTTTTTGACACCTGAGAGGCTATATCGAACCGGGCCATCGTGCCGTGTAGAATAGCATTTCCATTTTTCTCACATCCTTTTATCTTGGGTTATAAATTCTAGAGCTGCGGGTTCCATTTCGTTCGACTATTATTCTTCCATAGTCACCGACGGACGAAAGCCTCGCGGTTTTTTAAAATCGTCAATTCCCGTACTTGCACTTCGATGCATTGCTGTCAAGCGCATAAAAATCAGCCGATAAAGTGCGGTAAAGTCGGCAGGAAATATTGCATATTAAGCTAGAAAGGAGTGCGGATGGGCTAAAGAATTTACATCTATAAAAATTTTAAGGACGGCCATTTATAATCGGCTTTTTAGATTCCATTGCGTTATCTATTGAAATATTATCTATAATTTTGTAAAATACGTTTTTCTTTATATAATTGATATAAAATAATTATTTCATGTAGCATTAAAGATCTCAAATCTAAAAAATACTTTTTGGTTTTAAGAATACGTAAGAAAGATGTTCTCTTAATTTCAGTATGATCAGCTAATCGCTCAACTGAATTTTCAGATCACTATAAAAAATGTTGTTTCACCAGGCCAAGCTGAAAATGAGCCAGCAAATCACTGGATGAAATAGACGTATCCTCAGTGAAGAGCGCGCGTGTTTCTGATTTCGCAACGACACACACACACCCACAAACGCGCGTGACCAAAACATCGGACTGTCACTTCTGCAGTTCGGTCAACGATGCGTACATAATTTAAGCGATGTAGCGCGTATGATTAAATTAGAATGGCGTATTCACACAAAATTTCTATCCACGTCGCGGTGGGCACTGATAATTTGCGTGCGAATCATCTGGCTTGCGCGAGCTATAAGGAAAGAACGTTGTCATGAGCAAACACATGATCGCGAGCGCTGATGTTTCGGGCATAACGTGTAGTTGATATGCGTGCGCTTAAATTAGGATTAATTATTATTTGTTTTATCATGTGAGATATTTTGTATTATTAAAATGTCTGAAATAGTGTTAATTAATTCTTCGAGTTCTCAGTGTTATGCATGTGTAAAAGAAATTTTGGATGCATTTATTGTTATAACTTTATTTATGAGTGATGCAATTTTTGTAAATGATTAGCAGAATTCTTAAAAATTATAAAAAAAAATTTAAATTAAATTATTTCAAAACATCAATTGCTAAGCTTAAAGGAATTAGAAACTGAAATAGAATTAATTTTGTTCGTTAATAATTAAAAATAAATGAGCCTATAACAATATTTCTTTTAAGGTTACAGTAATATTCATTATAAAAAGTAATTTAGCCATTAAAAACAAAATAGTTAATATAATTTAATCGTAAATTAATAATTCAAAAGCTTTAACTTATAACGAGGTAGGGATTCCAGCAGAAGGAAATAAAATTGCACGGATGCGGGAAATCGAACCCTCGTCCTGTATGCTCCATGCAGTGAAGTATTCTAGTAATGCTGCATTGGCAAACTCGTTCACTATATAATGCCTACCAGTGTCATCTTACCGATAATATCGAAATCCTCGATCGCACCGACTATCTTGAAATTCTCTACTCGTTATAAACTATTAAAAAATTCGTACGTAAAACAATCTAGTACATAAAAATCCAACTTTTACAAATTAAAATCTGTTAAAACTAAGAGGAATAAATATAATTTACGGTACCATTAGAAGTTTATACTTGCATGAAAAGTAGTTTAACACCTGGGCAAAGCAGTATATCAAAAAATATTTTTTGATGCTTTTGATATATATTCATTGAAAATATTTTCAAAATGCGTATCGTTTTACACATACGAAATCAAAAACTATATATCATGCAATACCTTTATTTTATAGCTATAAACACCATATTTTTAAACAATGAAATATAGAAGAATATATTTAGTAATGTCAATATAAAAATTGAATTTCTAATATTCTTCTTATAAAAACACGACTCGGTGTCATTAAAAACAAAAACTTCAATTAAACGTATTATAACTACAATTTATAAAATCAATAAAATTAAAAATTCAAAACAAATCCACCAAACTAAAAAACCAAAAATTCCCAATAAAACCACAATCCGCAGCAAGCATTACCGCATCATCGTTCGCTTACACAACTACCCGATTCCAACTGTAATCGGCGAACGCTCATAGAGTATTAATGCGCTTCACGCTGTATTAATATAAGCTTTGGCCAACCAGCCAGCCAGAAGCATTAATACACGTCGGGCTTGCTCCCGGGCCCTCCCAGCGCCCGTGACACATTAATTACGAGATTACAATTTGCATAGTTCCATTGCACTCGTCCGCGAGGCGGCGATGACGCGAGCGCACTCCTAACTCGACCATTCCGTCTCGACGCACATAATAAAGTTCTCCGTCAAGTAAAGCAATTGAATTACCGTTAGCCACTTTGTCGTCTGGCGCACTGAGCTCTCTAAAATATTAAGTCGCAGGAAGTTAAGTATGCGGGGACGTAGACGCGCTGCTAATGCTCTTGACTTGCGCGCGCGTTTGCCACCCCCGCAGCGCGCGCGGCTGATTGTTGAGAGAGAGACGAGCGAGATTGTCGAATCCGAGCGCGAAACTTTGCGTGATCATCGGAGCTGTAAGCTAACAGCTATTTCCGCTGGGGATGGATTCTATTAATTAGGGGTTGGACTGTATTAATCGTGATGATGGATTGAGATGTTGGACGCGGCTGATTTTTCAGCGGGGTGAACGATGGATCGGGAGATTTGGTGCTTACGTTGATGGGGATGTTTGATTATGGTCTGGTTAGAGGCTGTTAAGAAAAAAAGGGTCATTATTAGATTTGGTTTAAGAAATTTATGGAGTTTTAGTTATGATACGAAATCAAGATAATCAAATTTAAAAAGTCATTTTAAAAACTCAACAACTAATTTATAGTTACCTTAAAAGAATTTTAATAAGACTAATTAAAATAATATTCTGAAACAGCAATCTGCAATCTCTCTCACTGCATTTCACCAACACAATACAATTCTCCCTCACCGATTAACCCACTACCATTCTAAACAAATCTACCACTCCCTCTCTCTCTCCTTCTCATCCCGAAAATCCGTTCGACCGGTAAACAGCGAGCCCCGGCTCGATTATCCTCTAATCAGCGGTTCTCTTTTCCCGCCGAACTTCCTCATTAATCTCTCCTCTAACCTGCCTCGCTACTCTCCTCCTCCTGCCGCTGGCAAAGAAATAGATTATCGCCGGCGGATCGCTCGTCGAGTTTAATTCGAGGAGAGCCCCCCGACGCGTGTACGGCCGCCTGTTCTCAAAAGCAATTACAGGGCCGAGGCGACGCGATTAATTCGTCGGCCGTCCTCCTTTCTTCCTGCGGCGGCGCGCTCGCCTCCCGCGAGGACCATTCGCTCAGAGAGCCGAGACTAATTGCGACTGGATATGCTGGGTTAGCGAACGTTTCTTGCGGCTCTCTGGGCTCGTTCGCGCGGTAATGAGGATGACGCGAGTTTTTCAGCCGGGTGTCTTTATTAAGTGTGGCGCGAGGTGTTTTTGCGCGGGGTTTTGCGGGAGGTGGGTTATATGAGGGTTGGGTGGTGCGGATTTTTCGTTAATTGACTGAGTGCAGTGTATTGGGGATTGCGTTTGGGAAATGAACTAGGTGGTAGTGTGAGAAGAGATTTTGGCATATTTTGGTGAATTAATGTTATCCAATAGTTTATGTCGTGAAAGGAACTAAATTGAAATATATATTAGGAAAGGAATTAATGTACTTCGCATGCATCTTCATTTGAACCGCATTATTCCACTTCATTCACAGCTGATATACAGGCCTAAATTTGGTTAAAATCACTGCGCACTTTTCCCGCCGGCCAATCTAAAAGTTTCCGTTGTCGAACACGAGTTCCAGTCATTGGATATGGGCGCACATTCAGGCCTAGCCTTTCTTCGGCGTGATTGATCGAATGCTCAATTACTGTTTACGAACTACTGGTCCATGTCTAACTACTTGAGAGGACGGCTTGAATGATCGCGCGAATGACTCACATGTGTCTCCTTGTTTCAATATCCTTCCGAGGCCGGACGGAGCGTATGTTATTTTATATTACTTCCTGCGAGATGTATCGTTTCTTATTTGTGAAAAAAATTGTTTGCGATACTGTGTTTATATAAATAAAATTATATCAAGCGTATACTAAAGTAAATAAGCAAGGGAATTCAAGCTATTATTTTATACATAAAGCATTACACTAACACCGTGCAACGGAAATAATATTTAGCCAAAATTAATAAAAAACTGACCGACGGTCATAAAGTATCCGAAATTTTTATCGACAATTACGCGCGAGACAAAGCACACCTTTTTCTTTATGTCCCCAGGCCGCACAATTTCGTGCGGCGCGGAAACTTTTAATTAAGATCTCACTCTCTAGCGGCGCCGTTTCCAATTGGTCCTCCAATTGCAACCGTAAAAGGGACTTTGATTCGGACCGCTCTATAACGCAAACGACCGCTCGCGTTTTTGCCCCCCTCGCGTTTTACGAGAGGCCAGCTGCGAGCACTAAAAATCCGTCGCGTTTAAGGACGCCTACACCCCCCCCCCTCTCTCTCTCTCTCTCTCTTGCGGAAGACTATTTTCTTTTGAATAAAGTTCGCGAACGTTGAAAAAAGATGCGGAAAATAACCTGCCAACAGTAGATTTAGCATCGGCGCGAGCGCGCGAGGACGATAAAAGTAAGGGCGCGCGGGAAGAATAGGCCCGCGGAGTTGAAAGCCTTCGACGAGTGCTGTGAATTATGGTTATCGAGTTGGCCGGCTGCCTTCTTTAAGATAGATAAATGCCGGCCGTAAGCGGGAGTTTGCAGACGCTTTGAATGATTGGGAGATGCTTGATTTGTCGCGAATGCGGGCCGTTCTTGGTTTCGATTGTGGAGTGAGCGGTGGGATGGGGAAGCGGATTTTGTGATTTTGGAATTATGAGATTTCATGATTGTGCTAGTATTTGCGTTTAATATTTACTTTGTTTTAATTAACTTATTAATTTTGATTGTATATACACTTATTCTAATATTCTATATTAAAAATGTATGTTTTTCTTTTGTTACAGGTAAATATTTTATGATCTATTTCAATTCACTTAAATGACACGATGGTTCCCTAAATGTAAGTACCACATTTTATTTTAGTTTGTACTTATATTATCAGATGGAACGTTACTATCGAAAATCAACGTTTGAAACTTTCTGATTTGGATTTTCAGTTTTGAATGAGGCATTTGAAATTTATGAGCTTTAACTTTTATCGGAATTCAATTGCTAGAATTGCGTAGCTACGTTTACTGTATTTGCATAGCTTTCTGAAATACGGCGGAATTTTGAAATACTAAACTATATTGCTATTGATTTATCAACTGAAGAAACTATAAAATTAAAGAACAAAAATAAAAATGAAAATTTTTTTTAAAACCTATATCTAAATAGTCATTCAGAAAATTATTTACTGGTTACTTATCGCAATATGGCAAGAGGCATCAGTTTTCGCCTGATTCAAGTCTAGAAAAATATTAAAATAATTTATTAAAAACTTAAGTTCCAGATATATTGCCCCACAAAACTTTCTCTCTAAGAATGCAAAACGAAGCCAGCGATCATTATTGGTGTATATAATACGTGAAAGTATATATCATATTTGTAGTTTTAAAGAATTAAAAAAATGTCAACCAGATAAGCGAAATTGTTAATATTGTGACCGAAATATTGCTATTGAAACTAACTGTCAAATTAGATGACACAATCCTATACATAAATTCATTCTTTTTTTCATATAAAACTATATAGAAAAGGGAAAGTTCAAGATACTGAATAATGTATCTATAAATGTTCTCATGGTCAGCGACGTATTTTACACACAAAATTTAATTATAGTAGCCTAAAAAGAAGTTTTTGCAGTAATAAAAGCATAAATACTTATGCAAAAATTAAGAAGTGATGAATGAAATCAAATGAAGGAACTGTTTGACAAAACATAAAATGAATTAGAATAAGAAAAAAAATGAAGAAATGATTATACTATTATATTTTTGAAATATCAAATTACAATATACTGAAACTCACATGAGCTAAAAATTATACTTACAAGGAGAGTGTCCAACCTTTAGGTCACTGGTTTCGATAAAACTTTACAAAATGATTCTTTAGCCCAAAATATGTGATATGTATCTCATCGTTTTATCCAGTGGGTCCTATAGAGTTCCAAATAAGGTCTATTTAAATATAATCGGTCCAAAACTATGGTTTGACTGAATCTTTTATTTGGTAAAAGAATGTAAAAGAAAGTTGAAAAACAAACTTGAGTTGCAAGAAATAAGCTTTTATTTGAGCCCTTGTACAAATCAAACGTTTCGTCATATAAAATGTTGAAAATAACCAAAAACTAAACTACATTTTTCTTGTTAAAAATTAATGTTAATTTTCATGAAAAATTTTTAATTCTTACGAGTTACACTGGCACATAATAAGGTGGAATCTTAGCTCATTTTGTTCTAGTTTTAGTTTGTAAATTATTAGTTTGTATGTACCTGACCTAGGAAAAGAAAATTTTATTTTCCTCGACAGAATTACTACAATATTTTTAAAGTTGCACAATGTTTACGTATGAACTTTTTTGAATAATTTTAAGAGTGTGCTTGCAAAAACCTACAAAAAACTTTCTGAAATAAAACGGTCATTCATTTTGTTGCCTTATTTCAGACAATACTTTAGATTTTTTAAATAATCTTTATATCTTCCAATAACACATAGTACGACTTATCAACTTGAATCTATACACTCCGCCCCGGTTGCATATTTCAATGAAAGATTCATAGATTCGTATTTACTTTCTCCAAGGCTTTCCATATAACTACACTCCTATCCATTCAAGCACAACTCATACCCTAAAGTCAAAAGACTTACAGTTGAGTCCAGCTCCTGCAACTCTAGAATGAGAGAGAGTGAAGGAGAGGGAGAGAGAGAGAGAGAGAGAGAGAGAGAGAGGGAGAGAGAGAGAGAGAGAGAGATCATAGACTGTAATTGGACAATGCTATGCAAGTTATGTTTGCGGGAGCATTGTTCTGCCACCCTCTCGAATAAGCTATACCTCTTCCCACACTCTCTCTCCCACATTCGCCTTATACATTTGCAGTAGAGTGCACCTCTCCGATATACACGTATACAGTCTGCTCGCTGAGCTCAAGGGCTCTTCACAGGCACAGCCGAATATGCGTGTGTGTGTATATGTGTGTTATATCTGCGCATGTGTGTGTGTGCATGTGTGAGAGAGCAAGTCAACTGCCGCTTCTGCACTGTATTGCCGGCGCAGAGTGGCAACAATACGCGGCACGCTTCGTATTATGAGCGTCGCGCGAAATCGAAGTATTGCGTGCACCCACGCGGCCGATCCGTGGAGGCTGCGAGGAGGAAGGCTGGACTGCAGAGCTCATGAGTGGCTCGCGTGTTGCTCTACGCTCGTTCCGAGGTGTTGCCCAAGTACATTGAGGAACGGGAGACGATGGGAAGATACTTTTTCAGAGAAAATTGTGGGTTGGATTATTTTTAAGGAATATTTGGAGGTTTGAAGTTGATCGATCATTTGGAATTTAAAGCTGAGAGTTTGTTTTTGCACGGCGTCTGTCACGCGGTAAGAGTTACGTCTCTAGCTATAAATTAGACTCTGCATCACGCAGAATAAATAGCTTCAGTTGCAAAACTTTTCCAAACTTCTCCATCAAATACATAGTCTCAGTCGATAGACAAAACAAAGTACTGCTTGAAAAATAACTGAAAGTCTCAAAAAATATCTCAAGCAAATACCGCAAGCGACAGGGATAAAAATAAAAGCCATCCATCCGCATAAATAGGAAACACTTACGACTGGCCACTGTACATAAATGCATACCCGTGTCTCTCCTACCGTATATCGACGAATATTCAGGCGAAACTAAGCTGACTCTCAGCTCTCCGAGAGAGCGAAAGAGAGAGAGAGAGAGAGAGAGAGAGAGAGAGAGAGAGATAGAGGAAGAGAGAGAGAGGGAGACGCGCCGCGCGCCGGGGGCAATACGCTCCATTGGAACGTAGCTTGATCATCGGGCTGCGCGCGCCTGCACATACGAGCCATTAGACAATTCCAAGCCGAAGTGTGCGGAATTGCCTGGCCGGTGTAAAATGTCCCGTGGCGGCTCTGTGCTGGATGAGACGGAAAGAGACGGAGGAGCGCGATGCTGCGCGGCCGATCGATGAATTGACGAGGGGGGACGACGCGGAAAGACAGCGAGCGAGAGAGAAAGACAGAGAGAGAGGGAGAAAGAGAGAGAGAGAGTGAGAGAGAGAGAGAGAGAGAAATATTTGGCGAGAAATGAAGAGAAAAGAATTTTTTTCACAGCCAAGCGAGGGGAAAAACTCGATCTAAGTTTCAATAATGCGAGTAATTCGATCCCCTTCGTGATGAATTTTTAATGAGCGCTGTATCCTAATGCGATAAAAGGGAATTTCACGTCAGCTTTAATGAGGTTTGATATAAATTTGTTGCGCCAAGATAATTTGTCAGCTCACTTAGGGCATACTTGAATTACGACGACGCCCTGACATTTTGCGGGCGTGCGCGCATTTCATGTTTGTTTATTGCTTATTTATTATTTAGTACGTTTTTCCAGTGAATGTTAATAAATAATAATTACTGTTAAATTTTCGTTTCTACATTTACATTTCTACAGGTACTTGTATATTTATCATTGTCATATTCATTGAAGGCGAAAATAATTAAAGGATATAATAATAGAAAAACCACCTGTGGCAACAGAGAAAAAACGAAAGCTGAAAACGGGGGAGAGATGGATTATTTGATTGATGTCTTTAGCAAGCAGATACACTTAATTGTAGTGCGAGAAGATAGCACGGAATTATAAGAGAGAGAGAGAGAGAGAGAGAGAGAGAGAGAGAGAGAGAGAGAGAGAGAGAGAGAGAGAAACGATACGGCAAAAAATTTTATCTAGTCTTTAATAGTCACAAACTGTAGATATTTTATTTTAGTAGCTGCTACAAAATAAGAATGTTCGTTAAATATAATATAAAAATGAATAAAAAGTTTTTCTCTTTGCTTTTGCAAGAACACTCTCAGTATTATGCGTTGAGAAGGAAATTGCTTTATTGATTATTTCAATTTATTATTCCATTCGTATTGACAATCATAAATAAATTGTTTTTCACCTGAAAACAACGAATATTAAAGCGGCAAATAAAACGTTTCCAGTAATGATTCAATATAATTTGACAATTTAATAAAATAATAAAGATGAAATACATTCCATTTAATAAAATGTATTAAAAATACAATAAAAACACAAACATAGTAATAAATATATTGGAATTATAATAATACACATGAAAAGTTAAAAAGTTTGATTGATGATGAATTGAAGGCTGCCGCAATAAGTTTCTAAAGATGACAAAATGATATTGTATTACTCAATGCATAATGTATTTGTGTACATAAAGATTACATGAATGACAAACAAAATTTTTTTATTACTTTTTTTCTTCATTACATTAATACATATAGAAAAAGATAGCTAAAAAATCTATCTATCTATCTATCTATCTTTTTTAAGAGTTAAAAAGAGTTTTTAATAATTTATAATTTTTTCCTTACCTTTTCAAAATCGTATCCTCTACATTTTTTTCGTTTTTTTTTTAGTATTATATACCCCACTGAATTTTTTAGATTTTAAAGATTATATAAAAATACACAATTGCGATTTCTTCTGGTAAGGTTTATTACTGTGAAAGTAATAAAAAGCAGTAGTAATATAAGACCGATAAGGACTATTTTTTATCAACGAGTATTGCACCCCACTGATTTTAGTCGGATTATAAAGATTACATAAAAATATGTATTTTCGACTTTGTTAGCTAGATTTATTACAAGGAAAGCAATAAAAAGTTATAAAATCATAATGCAGATAAAGATTTTATTTGTTTACAGCTCTTTTTCATATTTCACCAGTAGGAAATATTGTACTTATATACAGTCGAACTTAATTGTTAAAAACATAGACTTGAGTTACATTATAATTAATAATAAATTACAAATTTTGGTATAATTTTATTATACAATTATTATATCTACAATTTAGTAAGAAAATTAAGGTTGATTTTCTAGAAATTGATTTGACACCATTTTTAGATGTAAATAAATAAATTTTTGGACATTTCGCAAACATTTTTGATAAGTTTTTTGGAATTTAAGTCCAGTTGTAATTGTTTCTACTTACAAATGTTTAATTTATATTCTCCAAGCTTAGCTATGTTTTAATTCAACATTCGTATTAGGTAATATTAATTGTTTAATAATTGTTTGTACATAAAATTATCAGTGATTATTTATCATTTTATATATAAAAAACAAATTTATTTATATTATTTTTGTATGTAATAATAACTTGTTTCGGTAACGATTCTAATTCAAAATAGTATGTATCGCTGGAACAAAACGAAACTGCTGTTCCAACTTTACATTCAGTTTTATCTAGTAATGTAATACAGGTGTAACAGTTGAACACCACTTATACTGCTGAAAATTAAACTATACTTACAACAAAAAGTAAATATATTTAGAAATTGAGGCTAATTGAGTGTAATTATAATTAGTAAAAATAATGGTTAAACGTAAATTTAGTTTAGAAAAATATAACCTTCAATTTCACACACCTTACATAAGAATTTATTACTTACCTAAAAAATAACCGAATCAGTTTAAGTTAAAACTACAGTAATAACATTAACTCACTTAAAAGTAAAATTTCATTATAAAATGTAAAATCATAAAGATTTAGATAATACTAAAAATACTATATGCCTTAGAACAAAATAAGAAATTTTAACTAACTAGGAGAGTATCACATCTCCGGATCACAGATCTTGATGAAACTTTGGGATATGTTTTTGGGTACCAAAA
>UELX01003584.1:0-22551 GCA_900480035.1 Eupelmus urozonus
CTTTTTTATCCCTAACTGCAAACTGTTATAACTTTTAAAGGAAGAAGAATATTTTAATTCTGCAAAAAGCAAATGAAAGCTTGTCTATTCTAATTTAATTTTATGTAATTAAAGAAACATACAAGTTTTTTCTAGGCTATTTAGCTCAGAATTGAAAAAAGGTTTGAAAAATAGCGTTTGTATCAATATTTTCTTAAAACAAAACTAAAAATATGAATAACTTGAGTTTTCTAAAGCGTTAGAGTTTGAAATTTCGATTTGTGTAGGTTCATCAATATGTATAAGTTGTAATTATACACATTTTTAAATTAATAAGAAAGCATTTTGCCAACTTAGCCCTATTATAGTCAACTAGCTCCGGTCTTCCCTACGGCTACGATATCTGGGTTGTCATTTCCGAATTTCTGAACTTATTATCGTTTATAAAATTAAACTAATCAGAAAAGTAACAATATATAAAAAAAAATATAATTGGAGAGACCTCGGCAAGATAAGCACCTTATGGACGTTCTCCCGCTGCAGCGGTGCTTATCTGAGAGTCAAATTATTACAAATTTATGTTCCGATTTATTATACAGTATTATTTAATAAAAAAATCATTTAATTTTGAAATTCACAAAAGTCACCGGGTAGATGGACTCCCTAACAAAAATAAAATAATCAACTATCAATTAACTAGTACAACTAGAACAAATGATCAATAATTTTTTTTAACAAAGTCAGTGGAAATATTATGAAAATTGCATATTGTTAACTTCTACAAAATGTACAATCTTTAGATCTTTAGATGAACAATCTTTGTAATAATCAGTTATTACTTAACAATCTTATTAAGCTCGGATTTTTATATTGATATTTTTCTTTCTATAATTTTTTTTAACTAAATCAGTGGAGTTTTTCTGAAAATCGGATGTCAGCATCTAATAAAACATTCGATCTTTAGAAAAAAATTTTTTCCAACTTAAAAATTCTAAATTCTTAAAACTCACAAAGATCTTCGGCCAAATGTTTATATACCTACCTGTATATTTCCATTGTATTAGACCGTTCGATTGCAACTATGATCATTTTTTGTGATCACATCACATCATTTTTTGTGATTACATGACGTATATATACATACGCAAATACACCTATTTTCCTGATGTAGATTCTACACTCACACCAATTTTTCAAAATAACGTAAAATTAACTTAAAAATAACATTATTTTGATTTATACATATTTTCCCTGAATTCATTAAAGATTCTCTTTATCTCTATAACTAACAGTTATTTTGAAGTTTTTTGCATTATTTAATTATTTTTTAACGTTATTTTTGACATTTTTACGTTATTTCCCCTGATTTGACGTTCTTTTCATGATATTTGCCATAGTTGTTCTAAGGCATCCGAAATCTCTTTTTATCTTCGGAGCTAACTATTGTATCAAAGTTATTTGTTATTTTTTTCGCTTATTTTATTTTTCCTGATTTTCCGTTGACGTTGTTGTTGGTTATAAGGGTTTTTTTGGCCATTTTTACTTCAAAATTTTGTGTTATATTTTTTCATTTGACGTTGTTTCCCTACTTAAAGAACTTATGCGAAACCTATGTAGAACCCGCATAGGTTACAAATAGGTATCCCATAATCAACATGAATAAATAAAAAATTAGCCTCGCTGGGACGACTGCGACCGAACAAAGCAATGTTGAAAAGGCCACGCGAAGCTGAATCTGAAATCTTCTTCTCGTTCATGTATACCGAACCGTATTCTTTTTTATATAACGTACACAAAGCGAAATTTAGCATACGCTTTTTTTTCGAGCATGTGCGGAATTACGCTTTGCGTACGGAATGTCAAAGTTTTAAAAATTTTATATTTTATTTATTTTAAATATAAACATATTTTATTCAAACGGTATTCTATATTTAAAGAAACGTGATAAATTAATTTCATGAAAACTATGTGCTAATAATTGGCTGTATTTTACTTGACGTTTTAATAATTTATTAAAATAAAATTAATATTTTATAATTATAATATATTTACAAAGTATTTTTTAGCTTAAATTCAACAAAGAGTATAAATTTTCTTAAAATATTAACTACTTACATTTTCTCTTCATAAAACCTTTACGATTTTCTTGTATTTAAAATTTGTGAAAAAAATCGTTTAGATATAATTATAATAAAAAAATTCAGTTCCAAAATGTCCTTAAGGGGTGAATGAAACAAAATTATTTGCTCACAAAATATTACTTTTATTCAGAGCGGATTTGTTGAAAAGACGTTCCATTTGTTTCAACGAAGAGTTTCAAAGCAAGTTATTGTGTATGTATTTTAACATGTTATGTGGCTACTTATTTCTTTTCAAGTCCGAGTTGGTAGAAAGTAGGAGCTCTTAGTTTTGTTACATATGCACTCTTAATAAATAACCGTCGACAATGTGACCTCCTTTCAGTGGGACCCTTAAATTCTTTATACACAAAATATGCCTCTCTCCTCCTTCTTTCGTTGCCCCATACCCTCTCCTTCCTCTTTTTCTCTTTTCCCTATCTTTCTACCTTTCTATCAGTTACGAAAAGAAGAAAAGAACAAACTCAATCATCTCATTGAGTACGTTGATTCGCATCCAACAAGTGTCCTTCTTAATCTCCAATATACATTCTTCAGCAGCAACAGAGTTACTCGGCTGTCCTACCGCTGACTAGTAGAGCTTATGCCAAGCTTGATGCCAACGTCGGCTGGCTCGATAATAGCCTGAAGATTGGCTATCTCGCCGGCGGGATCGCAACAGTCGTTCATCGACGAGTGAATGAACGCCAGGCTACCCTCGCTGGACGATGCTAAACTTGCAGATAATGGCGGCGAGCGTTCCTTGGGTGAAGATGACGAAGCTAAGTTGACTGCAGCGCTCGAGTTCGCTCCAAAGGTGGCCTGCTCAAGCTTCCCGTGAAGCTCTAGAATGCGACCTTCAAGCAGAAGATTAATTTCTAGCTGGGCTTTATACTTCGACTCGACGGCATCAAGCTCAGCAGAGTGCTTCTCTTTGGACTCCTGCAGCAGGCGTTGCTGATCTACCAGCTGGACCTCTTTGCGCGCATCCTTGTGTTCAAGTTCGGCAAGTCGTGATTTCACTGACTCAAGATGCAGCGTTTGCGAGTCAAGTTGACGGCGGAGATCTGCACATAAATCAATTGATTGAGTTGATTTTGACTATGTATCAATTTTTTTTTTGAATATCTGATTAATTGCAAAAATAATGACTCACTTGAAACTTCTTCCGACCAAGATCTCTGTATTTGCGCTACCTCTTGCCTGGCCATATGAATAGGGCCGGTCATTTTTTCCTGTATTCTTGCTTGAGTCTGTATAAAATAGAAAATTTTGTATATTATGTAAATTTTATTTAAGAAAATAGATTTGTATAAAATTCGATGTACACGTACGCACGTACACACGTGGTAATAATTTTAAGCTGATTTTCACTCAACATATTAACCCTTGCAAAGAAAGCCTACAGATCAGCTGCAGGCAGGTCGCTTGAAGACCCCCTCCAGGTCATCTGCAAACCACTTTCAGGCCATCTGCAGAAATATCTGCAAAGATTCTTCTTAACTTAACTTTTATTACGTCAGTATAAAAAAAAACAATAGCTCAGATGGTAGGGAGTTAGCTCAGAGACCGAAAGGTTCCGAGTTCAAGTCTGCAGATGACCTGGAGATTTTCTGTACGTTTTTTTCGTAAGGAAACACACGATGAGTGTTTAAATTTAAACTAATTTTCAACTTTATAGAAAAATGAAGTTTTAATTTATAATTTCCAAGCTTTCGTAAGATATGAAAATAAATGACTCTTACCTCACCAAGCAGGAGGAACCTCTTTTGCACTGCATCAAGCACACGTTTAAGTTCTTCGCTCTGATTTGCCGCTCTTAAAGCCTCTTTGAGCTGATGAGCCGCTTCAAAAAGTGTCGCTTCGGCAGCACGCGTCTGCTTTTCATACTCAGTTACCTTCTTTTTTTGATTTTTAAGCTCATCCTTTAGTGTTTCTATTCGGTCCTTAAGTGTTGAGTTCTGTTGCTGTTCCTCTTTGCACTGATCAATTCAGACATAAAATTTAGAAAGGTTAGATTATTTTAAAACTTTGTTTTAAATGTCGCTCTATTTATGCTAATTGTGATAATCAGGGAGGGAGTTTTGCGATGTGTGGTTGATAAACGCAATTATATTTACCTTCGTCTGCCAATGATGAATGGCTTCCACGAGTTTATTCTCTGCAGTTCGAGCCTCCATCCTACTAAGGCTCAACTCGCTTTTTAATGTCTCTATCTCGTTTTCTGCTAATTTTAAGCGATTCGTCTGGATAAAAAATATAATATTCAGTACTACGGGATAGTAATTTATTTTTTTTGACTATTGTATCAGTATTTGAATGTTCATTGATATTTTTTTCTGATTAAGAGTTTTCAAATTACTTTTATAAATCAGAAAATATTTTCTCTAAGAATTTTGTTTGATGACACACGTAATATTACTCAAATTATCAGTATTAATTATTAATAATTAAGTATTAATAAAAGATAACCAAAGGTCACATAATAATATAGAATATAATTACTCGAAACTGCGTAATAGAAGCGGAATTACTTAAATGTTCTAATTTATCAATGTTAAAATATACACAGATAATTCAGCTTACAAAAATAAAACAACAAAAATTATGAAAAATAGTAGCTTTATAATTTTAAAATAAATAAAAACTAATAAAATGAAAACTTTGAATTCCAAAATTATAAAATCAGGCTCATTCTTTACGAAGTTCCGATCTTCGAACCATGAATTAACTAGCATACTAATGGAAATCTCTAAAGAGCAATTGCTGTTTACCAAAGCAGAATTAAGCTCCTCGAGGGCGCGCGAGTCCCGCAGCTTGCCAAGAAGACGGCGATTACGTTCGGCGTGCACTTCCCTGCGTTGTCTCTCAAACTGCAGTTGCATTTGCATTAACTGAATCTGTTGATTGGCCCGATCCATTTCACCCCAACAGCCTCCCGCGGATTCGTTGCGTTCGTGCTCATCGGTAAGCAAGCCGTTTTCCAAGTCACCGGGCTTTGAGCTCAACCAGCTCTGTTTCGATGTGCTAGATCCTTGAGAAAGAATTAAAATTATTTGAAAACATTAACTTTTTAGGGCTAAATAGAATACAATTCTTGAAAGTCACGCGATTTTAATTCATTTATCGAATTACTAATTGTTTTGATTTCTATATATCATGCTCGATTAACAAGTTTCTTTGTATGGAAATTATTGTGGTTATTATTAATATGGGCAAACTTTTTAAACAAGAAAATATTAGATATAGTTACTTATTAATAAGTTATCATTAATAAACTTCACGTGACCTTTTCGTATCAATATCGCTATTATATATCTATAATAAAAAAAAACCCCGTGGATATGTTATCAATTTAATAACGCTTGGAAAAAAGTATTAATTACAAAATAACGCAATACTTACTAGGTCTGCCTTCGGCGCAGCCACCAGAACGAGCGCAGACCTCGATATAGCGTTCGAGCATCGCGCTCGGTGATAGTCTCGATTCGTTAATGCTGCCTGCGGTGATGATAGCGCTGGAGCACTGCGATGTTGCCGAGTCGGTAGTCGTTTGAATCCGCTGCTGATCAAACAAGTCGAGGAGAAAACATTCGTAGGGCAGAATGCCACAGGTCTGTGTGGACGACTCCTCGGTGGTGGTTGATGCTGTATGCAAGGGTCGAAAGGTGCTGATACTGATGCTGCTGCGATTACCAGAGTCCGATTTTGCAGCGCTCGACAGATCCGGACAGGATTTGGTTCGTCGTCGAAACTGTTTGCGCGAAAAATTGTTTAGTTACGACTGCTTTATCTTACTTTAAATTGGCGCAAGCTATGGATGATAGAATATTTGTTTAAGATTTTAATTCTGTTAAATTATTAATTTTAAAGTTTAATAATGAAGTTGAATTGTCTTTAATTAATGACAGATATGTATGTAACAAACCTGTGCTGGTGGAACCGGTGGTGTCGGATATTTGCAGTAAAATTTCAGGCGCACCTTTCGCGTTAGATCGTTAACTATTTGCCGATCTTTGTCAGCAAAATCTTTAGTGCCGTGTATAACTGATCTCGTCGAAGAAACGATATCCGAAACCTTTAGAATAAACCACAATTGGGAATTACAAATTTCAGAATTTTCAAAATTCAAAAAAGAAAATTTACCTCTTGATCTTCAAGTTGATTCTGCTGATGTTGCCATGACTCGATCCTACCGTTGAGCACCATATTGATTTGCTCGTTCGTAACCGTTGTCATTGTTATTTTCTTATCATCCTCCAGTCTGATCAGTGCTTGCTCCTGCCTCATAGCGTTTTGACGGTCGGCGACGATTTTGCCGAGCTTGCGGTCGAGGATTGAGCTGTTGTCGCTGCCACTGGCGCTCTGGATTGTCGAAGAACTCAGGGAAATAGAGGAAGATACCATTGACTGTTGGTGATGCACCTGGTGATGATGGTTGATCTGGGTGTTAGTCGGAGTGGACGGTCGGCTGGAGTTGAGAAGACCAGAGCCGTTGCCAAAGGCGCTTAGGGCACGTACCGCCGCTGAACCGACCGGCACCTGTCGCGGTAATTGCCTCAGGTCCTGCAATAAAAAATGAAGTATAATGTATAATCATGATTTTATCTATGATTTGGTTAGTTGTGGTTAAATTACTAATGTCTTTTAATCAGCGCAAGGATAAATCGTCGTTCCAATAAAATCTGCAGTGTCTTGTAAGAGAAGAGAATAAAAGAAACTTTCAAATTAAACATGTTCGAAATAGAAAGCTCAAAAAATCAATTTTTTATGGGTAATTCCAGCACAATTAATACATATCACACCTTAACAGGAGTAGTCTCAGGTGTAGCCTCAACAGCGGCTTCGGGCGGGGACGTTCTGCATCTGTTCCCTACCGTTGAAGCTCCAGCACCAGCTCCGCTTATACTTCCGCCACCAGGTGTTGACGGAGTGGATTTAGCATCGTACGATAGTGGCGTTGCCTGAAGTGAGCTTGTTGGTGGTGGACTGTTAGCCGGTACCACCATACTTGGGGACCAAAAGTTCTCTTGACTGCCATTGTGAACGTTTTTCGTCTCGACGACCATTGGGAATTCGGAGTTGCTCACTGGTGTGTACGGACATGAGGTATCTGAAAGCAAGAGCTTTTAATATTTTGGACTTTTTTTTTAAATTTTTTATTGACGGAAGTGTAAATAGTACCTGATATCGGTGTAAAGCGCATGCTGGCAACTGAAGCTGCTTCTTCTCGAGCTGTTTTTTCTAGCAGTGAAAACCGACCACATTCTGCAACGACGTCATGATGTTCCATTTTTTTCCACCTATAAAAGAGAATATTTTAGTATTTTCAATAACGTCGCGAATATCTTTTAAAATCTGTTTGTATAGAATTAAAAGTACCTTGACGATGAGATCTCTGATTCTTTGGACATGGTTATTAGGAGTGGATGCATACGCACAGAATCTAACATCGGACTAACGATCTTTTTGAAAATAGGTACTTGATCTCGCTGAAGATACTGCTGCTTTAGGAAAGAGACGAAGTTGCATGGATACATGGCATAAAGTCTGTAAAACAAGTTGTGCAGTCCAACCTGGAATAAAAAAAGAATTAATTTTATGGTTTATTTATGTAATATTAAGATTTATGAATTTTTATTCTATATATTGAAGTTTAATAATTTAACCTGTAAGTGAAGGAGACAAAGTTGATCTGCATCACAGCCACCTACGAAATTCAATGACGTCGTCGAGATGGCGGAATTCACTGACGAAATGGATAAAAATTTATGATAGTGAAAAGATACAAGCCTAGAAAACACATCAAATATTTCATGAAGATGTGGTGTCAGTGCCGTAGGCAACATTGGTAGAAGGGTAATCAATAATAAGAGTGCACTCATTAGCAATACTATATCTTCTTCAACCTTTAGAAAATAAATATTTGTTATTAATTCATAATTAATTGAAATATTTTGTTTGAGAAATTAATATTATTTTCAGTAAATTACCTTGAGCAAATAGAGCAGCTGTTTGAAAAGAGTATGACTAGCCAATTTATACAGCCAGGTGGGTTGCCGTCGAGCAACATGACCCAGTAATGTGAGTGTTCGAACCTTCTGTCCATTGTTACTAGGCTTAGTTGAAAGTGTCTCACTTAATTTGTCAAAAAGATGCTTGTCATGTGGCTCTCTCACTCCCGCCAGAACCTCAATAGCCCTCAGAGAATTTGTTGAAAGATAATAATCAAACAATCCATTTACCAGCCAATTATCCTTAGCTAAGAAAATAAGAGAAAAAATGTAGTACTATGATTTTTCAGAAATAATTTAAAAAGTTGTAATAATTTGCAACTTACTTGATAAAAAATGATCATGAAAGACTTTTTTAATTTCTTCAACATCACTGAGTTTATTGGACTCAAGCATGTGAAAAAGTTCGGCGACTCCAGCATTGTTACTTGCACTGCTGTTAGTCATGCCGAAGCTATCTTATTTTCTTGTCCAAAATAGTTTATTATCTTACTTTCTTTGTTGGCTGATTTTTGAAAGAAGAACCTGTAGCGGCTCTCCACTGCTTCAGCATCACAACTCCGCTGCCCTATCAGCTGTCCCTGATCAATTTGACTTTTGATTGTCATTCGAAACACACTCTATCACTATTCCTGAAAAAAATACAATCTATAAATTTTTACTATTGATTTCTTAACAATAAAGAATCTCCTAATTCCATATTATATAGCTACAATAAGGAGCCAATTTTAATAAAGAGAAAAAGATACAATATAGTTTATACATTTTAATAAGTTGAATCTATATAAAGAATCTATGTATATAGCAAGATAGTAAACTGCAATTCTATAAAGTTAAAGCAAATTATTATATCGGCAGGACAAGAGCAAGTTAACAAAAGAATTTGTACTAAAGAAAGATAAGAGGAGTAACTGCAGTTGGGTAATGAAGCACGGATACTCGCACATGATTTTATAGGCAACAAGAGTCATCTTGAACTGTCTCACGATATCAGAATCACTTCATTAAAATTTGTTAACTGACACTGCTCACAGATTCAGCAGCTTGATATAGGTACTCTTAACGGCACAAACATTAAAATCCAGAGAATAAACAGTTCAAAAATAATCTGTAACAAAAATCTATTTTTTCTCTCTCACTCTATCTTTACCAACATGTAAAAGCCACAAGTATTCCGATAAAAACTTGATCCAGTCAAAAAAAAAATTCGTCAGAACGAGCTCCCCAGAGCCGGGCATCTCACGAACAGCTGATCAGCATGCAGAAGGGCACGATCGCCGCCGCAAACTAGGAAGCAGTGTGCACGCGATTACATGCATGTGTAAGTGTCAATGCGTAACACAGATATATACTTTCATACTCGCGCATGATCCTACCGAACAGATCAAAGTAGCAACAACAAAAAGCGACTGATCAACTGAATGAGTGTCTCTGCTGCTCTGACTACGCACGTGTGTGTGTGTCTGTCTGTCTGTACGAGTGAGAGAGAGATAGTTAATATAGAATACGTACGGAGCTAGAGAGGACGGCGACTGCACTCAGCGACAGGGCGGACGGCAAGTCGGTGACGAGAATTGGATAGAAAGGTGCCGCACAGCTGCGTCACACACGCATATATACATGCGCACAGTGTTCTCTAGCTGCTCGCGGCCAGCTACAGGCCTACCACGTCGATCAGCTTTCCTCGACGACGGCGACGGCGACGGCGACAGCCCAAACTGCCCATGGAGAGCTATCTTCGCTCCCTAGAATCTTTAATAAATTGGACCATTCGCTTTCTTTTTCTCTTCTCTCTCTTTCTCATACACACATGCATAAGCACACGCACGCACGCATATACAGACGAATCGATCTTTCCGGGGAACGAGAGAAGACAGAGCTTAACCGAATATACCGAACCGTCTGTAGTAGACGTGAGAGACTGGATATACTGATGTGCCCCCGGAGCACATAAACGCGTACGAGCGCGAACAACTGTATAGCTATATAGAAAAAAATTTGGTGGTTTTCGCTAGTGCCAACTTGCGTCGGTCTGCTGGCTCTATTTTCTTGTTATTGCTTTGCTAGAGGTATTTTAAGTTGGAACTAGAGGAAGTAACCAGATGTTTTCTTGCGCGGTCGCACGCGAATTCTACAATCAGACACTTGCCCTGCGATCTGTGCTCCCATTCCAATTGGTTAATTTTATTAGAAAAAAAGTTGGATTCAATAGAAGTAGCAAATCATGTTTGTACTGTTAATTTCAAGATTATTTCAAAAATCAGTCCAGAAATTATATTTTGGAAGGTTACAATAAAAAAAAAATTATTTCTTGTAATATGTCATCTGAACTTTCGAAACCCGTTTAAATGACAATTAAATTTAAATATAGGCATACATTTTTTTCTGTATAATCTTAATTAAAAAAACTTTTTCTACCTTAAATTTAAATATATAATTTTATAATTTTTTATAATTTGGCCTATTCAAAAAGTCTGGTCCAATGCTTGCAAGCTTCTTCTGAAGTCGAACACTTGTTTTAATGTATTTTGATGGTTGCTACATGTTTTCTAAGCCAATTTGCAACGGATCAGCTTATGTTACGTCTGTTGCATTACTATGTGCAACATTAACAAAAATACCTAAATCCATAATATTTTCAATTTTTATGAGTAACATTCACTTGAATTTATCTTTAATGAAATGCTAGTGCTGTCACGTATTGTGAGGATAGATATATTAAAGATCTTCGCAAATTTTAAATGTGAATCGTTGAAAATTGGCTTAGAAATCCCGTGGCAACCACTAAAATATATTTAAAAACGAGTTTGGCTTTCCGCATTGAACTAGGCTTTCTGAAGCTGTGAATAGGCCAAATTATTAAATTTAATGTATATGTAAGGTAGAAAAAGTTTTTTATTAATTAAGAATTTAGAGAAAAATAATTTATGTCTATAATTAAATTTAATTTTTTTCTAGGTTTTAATAGAGCTCTGAGCACAAGAAAAAAGACTTTAATCTTGATTTAAACAATAGATAAGAGCATTAATTATTGCCTCTGTGCCTCAGGTCGTAAACATTTGAAAATCTATATAAACAATTAATTATTATTTATAATGCTAAGGCCAATAAAACAAGGAGCATTTTTTGTACCTTCCCCTTAAGGGATTTGTGGATAAACATCTATGCCAATAAAAGTCCTTATACAGAGAATCCTTTTAAAAATATTTCTGAAAAGTTTTAATAAATTGTTGTTTTTGAGAGTTGTAATAACAGTATTTTACATTAGGTTTGATTTACTTGAATAAATTATTTTATTCCCACCTCGACAATAATGGCGACTTTTTCCCCGAAAAAGCACGTATAAAGTAGCATATTATTTTCGAAAATAAAAAAAATTTTCCCGTCGGAAACTTCTGCCTCTTCGCTCTCTCTAAAGATCCTCTCATTCAGTTCTAGATTGTCCCTAAGTCGCCCTCTCTACCATCATTTGGTTAGATAAAAAATTAAGAAATTTTTTTATAAATATGGATAAATTAAACAATCTTATTAAAGTATTTTAATTTTTTTTTTATTTATTTACAAATATTTCATCAAAAAATGGAGGAACATTTTAATTTTATATTTATTTTTTTTTTTTCGTATAAAGTTCTCATGGCAATAAAGACAACACAAGTAGGAAATTCTTATTTTTTTCTAGATCATAAGTTATATAAAAAGAAATTCATCACAATTAAATGCTTAAAATACGTTTTCATAATAATAAAAAATAATTCGTTCACGCAATTCTTGTGTAGAGAGTAAAATGAACGTATCCTATATTGTTCGAACAACTTTAAAATTTAAGTTTATGTAATATTTACAACACCAAGTTTCGAAGACGCTAGTAAATCACTTTATGATTTGTGTGAATCTTGGTTCCGTTTTTTTTTTTTTTTTCACTTATGCTTTAGACGAGAGGATAGCTGGCGGACGAGGCTATACCGCAATGATTTTCTTTATTGCGGGCCATCTTGATGTATCCCTCATCTCCCCAGGTCGTACCCCAACTGTTCTTCACCAGCCAGTAATCTTGGCCTTTCTCGTCGGTGCCATAACCGACTACGAGAACACCATGATCGAGCTCGGTGGTTGAGCACTCAGGTTCATAATAAACACCTGAAATAAAATTATTTAAATGAATTTGAAGCATTCATTTTATGATAAGACAGATGTTATAATATGTTTAAGTGTATACTAATTAATGTACATATTAATGTTCATTTCTCCTGAGCCAGTCATCCCTTCTATATCAAATTATGGTTATTACCACGTTTTTAATCGTCTGATGAGATACAATTTTAAGTGCCGTGATAGTACTCATTTGAATAGTACGTAATAGTACGAGAATAGTACATTTCGATACTAGTGCGAGAGAGTGATTTCAGCCTCGTGTGGACGTTTTCCACACCGTTTTTTGTGGTTTTTTGAAAAGGCCATACTAGGTTGAAATCACTTCGTCGCTCATGTATCGAATCGTATTTTTTGATACGACGTGCACAAAGCGAGATTTAGCATACGCGTTGTTATTCAAGGGTGCGCTAAATCGAGCTTTGCGCACGGAGTATCAAAAAGTAATTTTATCCTCGTGTGGATTCGTGAGATTAAAATCACCTTCTCGCTCACGTATCGACTTTTTAACAAACATATAAACAAAGACTTAAAATATAAGCTTATCGTTGAGAAGGAAAATTTTAAGCCTCCCGAAAAGTCAGCAAAAATAAGCGATATGAATACAATTTGGCTCGTTGAAGACCATTACTCTTCCTTATAATTTAACTCATTTGAATTTAAAAATCGTTGCATTATTTATAAAAATCCAAAAAAATAACTATAAAAATGTTTTACACAAAAACAAATAATAAAATAAGTTATCAAAATACTAATTTACCGTTAGAGTAGAACTGGAATGTCTGGTGCGATGCATCTATGGCAACCGAAACAGGGCCGGTGGTGGCCACAGCAGCCTTTAGTTTTCTCTCATCACCTTCGGGAATATCTACAAAACCAACATCTTCAGCTCCGACGGTACTGGGATTAAAACGGCACTCATCGTTGATGGCCTCATACGGATAAGACTTTTCCGTGTCTAGGCCTTTGTTGTCCTTGATGTACTTGAAAGCGTTATCCATGAGACCGCCGTTACAACCATTGTTGCCATATTTGCCTGAGCAGTCGACCAGATTTTGCTCGCTCAGCGAGACAAGCACGCCAGTTTGCCTGAAGTGTTGAGCTTCCAAAGCACCGGTCTGAATAAAAATATTAAGACCAATATTAGATTAGCTATTAATTTTATTGAGAGGAAAGAAATGATTTGAAATAATTTAAATAAGAAATATATTTAAATGTTAATGTAATATTTCAAAATATAATTTTGTAATAAAAATTTTGAATTATTTTTTTTTTTTTTGAAACAAGAAAAGTTGAAGTAGAAGCTACTTCAAGTAGTAACATTAGTTTATTATAAACAAAGGTAAACTAGTGTAATAGGTAATTAAATATTATTTAGAGTATTTAGTACAGCATATATGATAATGAGAATTTTAGTGTTTGTTATAAAAAAAATTAGTTATAAATTTTTAAGTTTAAATTATGTTTTAAAATAAATGTCTAAACAATAATGCATACCGCTGAAAATGACCAGCAGGAGCCACAATGTCCCTGGTCTTTAATGGCAGTAACAGCACCCTCTTTTCTCCAGTCAACTTCCTTTGGCAGTTCAACATGGGCAGGTTCAACGAACTTAGCTCCTCTAAGTTTTTGGTAACCTTGTAACAGTCCCGGCTTAGTTTTGTTAAATCCATTAAGAGTATTTATAAATTCATGATGGAGCTGAAAATAAAAATAATTTATTAATTAATCATTTCTTTTTATAAATATCATAAAATCTCAACTAGCGACTGACGTTCAAGTTCATTTAAGCTTTTCTCATCTCATAGATAAAAAGATTAATAAATATATTATACTCATATTTCATACTAATATAAATAATTAAAAATATAACATTTGAATATTCCGTGGACTATGGCTTTGATAAATTCTATAAACCATATATAAAATTAAAGTAACTTACCATATCAGCATATTTATTGATTTGTAGTTTGTAAGGTACTAGACCCATTTCGTATTTAGCATTGTGCTTAGCAATTTTATGTTTGTTTTCCATGAAAATTTTCATCCTGAATTTTTCTTCAATGTCACTGTCATAATCTTTTTTGTGCTGAACCTACAAAAACAAATTTTATGATTATAATTTAAACCTAATGATTTTTGTTGTAATCTTAAAATCTTGAAACTCAAGCACCTTTAAATTACACAGTAATATTTATTTTAACAATTTCTATTTAAAACTAGATGCATAATAAAAATAATTATCTCTTTCCAAGTGAATTAAAATAAATATTAAATTCATTTGAATACAAATTTATATATATTTCTCAATTACAACCATAAAAATAGTTTTCTTACCTTAAATGTCTTCCATTCTTCCACAACAAGGTCCAAAAATGAAACAGCTTGGGTAACGGCAACTACTGCCAAAAATAAAACGACTAACGTCTTCATTATTGGTTAATTTATCTGAAATCACAAAAAACCATTGTGTTAAGTTTTGCTTTGTTACATTGTAATCAGTTAAATATAATTGTAGCCAGATAAATTAATTAAAAAAAAAACAAGAAACATACTCTGATCTTTAACAACACCTGTAAATTAAGTACTGATTAGTCATCAACATTAAAAATGACTAAGAGTGAGTAATTCTTTAAACCAATATGTTCCATGAAAGCAGTTTTAAAAAAATATTAAACTGTGACCTTAATTTTTAAAATTTAATCTGTCAGTTTAAGTTTTCAAAGAATAAAAAAAATATTGTTATTTATGAGTCACATTGTTTCAACATTTATTTAATGATAATAATTCTTTAGAGTTTTTAAAATACATGTATGTTAAAAAAATCTAAACAATGAGTCATACAATTACATAATAAATAGAAAAAAGTATTACATATTTATGTGGATGTGCAAAATGTGAATTATAATTTTAATAAATAAAAATAATTTTTATTACATATAATACCTAAATAAAGAAAACTGATAACTAATATTTTGTAAAAAATTGTTTACAAAAAAGTTTTAAACTTACAGATAATTGTCACAAAAAAAAGCAAAAAATGTTGTTACTTTAAATAATTTAAATTATAAATTTCAATAGAGGAAAATAAAATAAAAACAGTCTGACATTAAAAATAATAATAAATTAAAAATTGAAAACGAAAACTGTTAAAAAACAAACAGTTAATTTTTTCATTAATCAGACGAATCTCCTTTTCGAGTTAGATAAATGCAGCAATAAAAAAGCGTTTACGTAAAATTTAAGTAAGTAACAAGGGAAACAAAGAGAAAAAATTGCTAAGGCTCGTGTCTTTTCTCTTCCGCGTACAAGTGCGTCTCAGAACATAATTTGAGGGATTTTCCTCATGATAGCCGCGAGCGCGGGAGATTTGCAAAGCAGCTGCTGATACACAACATTGATGTTTTGAAACGTTGCGTAGTATATATGTGTATGTGTATATATATACACACACACACAATACATAACCAACAAATAAATAAATAATAGTGTATATATTGATATAGCGATAGAAAGGAAAGAAAACAAAGTAGAGTAAGTTAGAGAGAGAGAGAAAGAGACGCTATACGAGAAACAGGTCAAGATCAAATCTTTCTTCGCGTCGGATTCAACTGACACATTATCCATTTTAAATAATTAAGAAAGAAAAAACAGCGCTCGCTCGCGTGATCTCTCACTTCACAAGAGCAAGAATTGCGTGAGATCAGAGTTCCAGGAATTTCCCAAGAGCGCAGCTGCGGGGCAGCAACAGCGTACCGTTACATCGCGCCGTGATTTTATCGAAACAAAGAGTAGGCCGTGAATTGCGCGTAGTAACGTTCACTAGCCGAGAGTGTCCTGAAGTTCGCGTGATATTTTTCGTTCGAATATAACGTGCGCAAGGTTGTCGTTGTTATAACAATAAATGCAGTGATGTATTTGTACCCAAGTTGAATAGAATGCAAAATTATAAGCTGACGCAGTTATACTCACTTGTATTCGACGACGAAAATGAAAAAAAGACCGAACGCTTCGAGTTGGTCTTGCGGACTGCTGCGGATGAGGAACGATGCGATCTCTTTATGTGTTTACGTCCTCCCACTAGCCAGTCAACTCAGCCACGTGACTCTGAGGATTTCGCTCAGCTTGCTGTAGGTATATGTATACATTGGCCGCGTCGACGAACTGCTGCGCTCGCAAGTCACAATTTATGCGTTGCGCAGTAGAGCTCGGACTTTAAAGCGTATATGTATATATACAGAGAGGAGGCACAATATGTATCGAGCTCTCCAGTGAGCACGAAATTATGAAGATGGAGAACTCTGCATGAAAGTTGGATGGATACTGGGTGAATGGTAGGAGTCGAGTGGTCAGTTGTATCCTGACAGTGTTGCCAATCTCATACTCCAGGGTTGTACCTCTTGTTGAGTGTTATATTGTCTTTTGTACAACTTGAACTTATTATATATACTTATGCTATTATTATATTTTTCGAAAATGCAGAATGATCTTTGATAAATTAGGCAAAAATATCATGAAAATAACGTAAAAACTCTGAAATAACGGCTATTTTCGGAGATAAAGGGGATCTTTGATGAATTAAGTTTATATAATTAATTATATATAAATAAAAATTAAAATAATTACTTTTAGAATGTAAGCAAAAAATATATGCGCAGACTTTTTAATTTCGTAGATATAGTAGCTTTATATTCTACTAGATCTTTATACATATATAAACACATTTATGTAGTATTTTTATATAAAGAGTTAGTTTAGTATTTTTATATAAAGAGTTACAATAAATTAAATCGAATTCCATAATTTTAAATCTCAAATCGTTAATATAAATTTTAATTCACACAAAAAGATATTGAAATTTTGTATGTTCCAAGGTGGCCGATAAATTGGTCAAGTAAGATTTTTACGTAACGTTATATAACGTTTTTAAAATGTATTTTTTTAAACTTAAAGAATTAAAGTTTGATTTTTTAAGTTATAATAACGTTTTTATAATGTTGTACTGAAAATTTAATAGGGTACATCTGCTTTCATATGTATCTATTTATCATGCTTTTAGATGTTTTTTAAACGTTTTAAAAATTTTATACATAGATATAGGCGGATATTAATAACGTTTTAATAACGTTTCAAAAAAGTTATTATTACATTTTTATAAGCTTTATTTTGAATGTTTAAAACTTTAAATAAAAGTATTTTAATAACATTTTTATAACGTTTAGTACTGTCAGGAAATACTAAAAAAATACATGTGATAAACGCATAATATAAATTCAGAAATCAACCAAAATTATTATAGAAATAAATAATCTTCTAAGAGTATTTTTGAAACTTGAAAGTCGATCTATAGAGGTGAAGTAATTTGAGAGAGAATTCCATCATGAGCGTTTAAGATGATTAATTGTTGAATAAAAATCATAATTAGTATGAAAAATTCCTTCTTGAATGCGCCTGAAATAACGAAGAAACCTGTTACAAGCAAGATCGATCACAAAAAAAAAACAGTTTAAAAAATTGTAAAAGATTTTATAGGATAATAAGCAGTCATAATAACAAGATATTGACCTGATAGAACGTCGATTGAAATCAACGACATTATCTATGCAAACATAATCCAGTCTAGTCATTGATCCGATCCAGTTTTAACTTTGAAAGATAAATAACGCAAAAATTTATTATTAATCAATATCTGCGTATGTTGGTCATATTTGAGAACAGTATAAAACAGACTAAGGTGTCAGTGAAGTGCTGTGTAGTACGTTTAATAAAACCTAGAAGATAAACCGATTTTGGTACAATAAACTAAGTATGATATAAAAAGAAATTTGAGTATTAAAAGCAGAAAAGCATCATTAACGGAGTAATAAAAAAAAGGAAATAGTCATATAAAAATTAGATTATTTTGACGTGATTTTATATAGTCCCGAGATCACTCAAAGACGCTCGTCGAGGACACGCACAATAGTATAATAATATAAGTTTTAAAGCAGCCGTGCTTATTCGTATAGGCTGGGATATTATCAGACCCAGGGTTATAAATAATAGGGCGAATAGATGCAGAGATCGCAATTAACGTTGCATAGATTATCGTCAACGATGAAATTGGATTTAAAATGTAAATAACAAAGAAAGATCCTTTGAATCCCGGTCACTATCAATATAAATTGTTATATGGAATATTAGAATAGTTATGAAGTTTCTTAACAAAAGACGAGAATGAATAAATATGTCTGTTCACATTTTCCTGAATAGAATCAGTGTAATCTTAATATTTCAGGTGCGAAAGTCGAAAATAAATATCACTCTGATTCTTTTAAAAACAATAAAGTGATCTAATTTGTTTTATGTTTTCCAGTGATGAAATATGCCGATAAAATTAAATGGAATCTGCTACTCTTAAATAGGTTTGCAAATAATAAAAATATTTGCGCATTTTCAAAATTCATAAATTTAAATATTGATGAATAATGCACTCACTTAATAATTTACATTTTTGGGTTTATCCAAGTAAGAGATACAATATTTTTGCGCAGATTTTGCTAAATAATATATATATTGACTGAATTAAGAAATTTCTGTTTATTTTATATTTTTGTAAAATTTAATCTATAAATAAAGTCATAACTATAAATAAATTCATAAATTACGATATCCAATAGTAAAATATGCGAGATTTTTTATGTACAAAACAATTATTTGCCTTTGATAACTGTAATAATAGCTTCAAACGACTTTCACGTCAAATAATTGAGTAGAATATTTCCTATGCTATAAAATAATAGAACACAAATAACAATCTCATTTACAAAAAAAACATTAAAATTATCATCGAAAAAAAAAAATACAAAATTAATCAGAATCTGTTCAGACATATTGAGTTCAGCATATCTGGCTAAATTCTGGTCAATTTTCTACTAGGGTCATAGGTCTCAAAAACCAATCATTAGTTTCCAATTGCACAAAAAAACCGATCACGAGTTATAATTTGTACAGTAAGAGCGCGGCAACATCGCGCATAACAAACAGATAGGAATGTAGGAAACACATCTAATCCGTGGTTGTCCACGAGACACTCGATCGTTTCATTTGTTGTTGCTTCACCACGAGGCCGATCTCTCGCTCCTCTCTCCCACTCTCTTACTAATATACTTATCAAATCCGCGCATATTCATGTGAGTGTGTGCGTACTTGATAAGCATGAGACATGTGAACTCTTATCAACCTGCATGCAAATGGAAATTAAATCCGAGATGAGATTACTAATTTTTTTTTTTTTGACTCACTCTTTTGTATTTATTTTAAGCAGGATGGATTTTTTTTCTTTTTAAAAACATTCGGAAAAAATTCTTGGAGAATTTGTCAAAGTTTAACGAATTGTCGCTTGAATATAATAACAGCGTACATCGAATTGTCTTTAGAAAACTGTACGCGTCGATTTTGTATATAAGAATTCTCATGAATAAAATCGATGTGTACTATTTTCTAGCGTCAATTCGATGAGTACTGTTATTCGATTCAAGTGACGAAATATTGGACAAATAAATGAGCTATTATATACACTGCTGGTTAAGAAGATGTCAATTAAGTATAATACAATAATACATGCACTAATTTTGTTTATAAAATTGCACAGTTAAACATTCATTAATAAATAATTATTTTATAAGCCGAGCACCCTAGCTTAACGAACCCGTTAAATTCATTATAAAATAAATAATTTCAAAAAAACCTGGAAATACAAGATCTCCTAATTTTTAGAATAAATGCTAATAAATACCCTAATAAAAAATCGATCAAATTTTGGGCAGGATTTCTGATACGCCTGTTAAACCAACATTTATTTTAAAATTCTCTTCATATAATTTTCATAATTTCTAGATAAATATATTAATCTTAACAAGCTTTAACGAGAAATTCTGACCAAAACACGGTCAATTTTTTATTAGAGTAATAAATATATATATAGTAATAATTCAATAAAACTTGGAAACGGAAGAGGCATTTATCGAACACCTACAACAACCTATTAAGACGAATGCTTATATCCACATAACATTAACAATGAGAGTTCAGATCTTTTGGTTCAAAAATTTTACTTTCATCGATATTTCTCATTATTTTTATCTATTTCACTTTATTTTGTGACATTTTTTTATATTTTTTACTTTGTTAATCATGGAGCTCCTATCTATAAAACTAGTCCATTTTGAAGTGTTTAAGACTCTTTATTCACTATTTTACGTTATTTTTTATATTTTTCGATATTTCGCTATAGGCCATTTGCTTTTATTCAGGCAGATAACATTTTACGTCATTGAAAAAAATTCACCTCTTGCTCCCCATTAAGCTAGAGAAATTAGCAGTGACTCATTGGAAAACTTGAATCAAAAGTTTTAAAATTTATAAATTTAAAACTTTAAAAATTAAATTAAATAAAGGTTATTTTTATTATTTAGTTTTTGAACATAAAATATTTTAAAAAGCATTGGCAACCTTGAAGCAAAAGCTTTAATTAACAATATTGTGGGAAATTTATACAGGCGAGTAACCAACTTCAACGGTTAGGTAAAATACTTCTTTATTTATTTAATAAGCGAACTTAGTAACTATTTACAGTCACACTCCTTTCTTTATCAGCTTGAGCACGAGCCTGATCAGCTTGGGCACGAGCCTATGATCAGCTTGGGCACGAGCCTGATCAGCTTGAGCTCGAGCCTGATCAGCTTGGGCACAAGCCTGATCAGCTTGAGCTCGAGCCTGATCAACTTGAGCTCGAGCCTGATCAGCCCGAGCTCGAGCCTGATCAGCCCAATCTCGAGCTTGAGCTCGAGCCTGAGCAGCTTGAGCTCGAGCCTGGTCAGCTTGGGCACGAGCCTGATCAGCCTGAACTCTAGCCTGCTCGGCCAGTTCAGCTATTCTCAGCAAGTTCTCTCCCTCCACTTGAGCTTGTTGACCCATTGTTCGTCGAATCCTCAAAATCTCTTCTCTTCTAGTAGCCTTTAGTAATCCCTGCTGTCTCACTGCTGCTTTGGCTGCACGCTCTGGCTTTTAACGCTTGACTGAGCGCCCTCTGTTGATCAATCTGTCAATGATTATCCTTACCCCTGAGCGACTTCCTAAACGCTCCCGGCAAGCTGCTGCTTCGTTGTCTAGGTGTTAATCTAATTTAGGTGTTATCTTTCTGCTGCTGCTGAGACCTTCGTGCTCCTTGAAACTCCCGACTGAAGTTCTGCCTTGAGCTTACCCTTAGACGCCGCTTACCGGTTTCTGCTATCGGCGTAAATTCCGCAACTCGAAACTTTATCTTTAGGTTTTTAGATCTCTTTGTCACTACTTGAGGCCTGTATCTCGGACTGAACTAGGGATAGGCGATTTGACTCGATTATGAAATAATCGACGATTATTTTTATAGATAATCGATTATTTTAGCGATTATTTTAAACAGTCGATTTAATCAATTCGATTATTTTTAAACAGTGAATCGAAAAATAATCGACGTTTAAAATAAGCTGAAAAACTTTTGTATATGATGTTGCAAGTCTATGGCTGTGTGATATTTATTCGAGCCTGCGAGAGTGCTGCTTCAGTGCCAGAAATCTTATAGAAACCAACAATCCATCGCTGAAGCGAAGGGAGTGTTCTTAAACTTATCCAAGATGTTTCTACTAGGTGGACTACAAAAATAGATATGTTAGAAAAGTACTTTGAATTAGAACAATTCATATACTTAGCTCTGTTTGAATGTGAAAATCCAGAAGATCTGCCTAATAGAAACGAAGTTAAAGTTCTTAAGGATGTGTTGCCAATAATTGGAAGCTATTTTAAAAATATCATTGAATTCGAAATATTTGTTTTATTTATTTAGATCATTAAATTATTATGTTACATATATATTAAAATTTTATAAAACTTTGTTTCTTTTAAATATTTTAATTAATTAAGCATTGTTTTTTACTGATAATATATTGTTTATGCAAATATTATAAATAATAAAAAGTTTAAATCTAAATTTTTTGTTCGATTATTTATCGATTTTTCGATTATTTTTATAAATAATCGAGTCAATCAAATCGATAATTTTCGTGACTCGATTATTAATAATCGATTACTTTTTTCATAATCGCCCATCCCTACAAAAAACATCTAAGCGGGCGCAAAAGTCTTTTGCGCCCGCTACTCTGAGAACGGAAATTTAGGCCGTTATACATATATATATTTGGAGGTTTGATGTGTTCTGAGGCCTGGAGAGAGACACGGTGCCTCGATGACGAGGAGGCAGGAACTGGAGATAA
>UELX01003585.1:0-22549 GCA_900480035.1 Eupelmus urozonus
CGTCAAGATCCTAAAGCGATTACAATGATAATAATAATAATAATAATAATAGTAATAATAATAATAATAATAATAATAATATTAAAAGAAATAATAATTAATAATATAATATTCATAAAAATAATAATAAGAATCATCGTAAACCTCCTATACGAGAGGCATTAAATGCCGCATAGGAATAAATCGAAGAATTGGTGTAATTAACATACACGTTATATAGATCGCTTTAGTCATTAATCGTTCAGAAGTTCGGTAATAGCGCGTGAAAAACTAATGATCACCGAGAAATGATCGTTTTAGAATAATAAATAATCGTAATAATAAGATAAAACATTAAAATTCTAAAGCTTAAACTTGTACATCATATTTTGTCATTATATTTTGTCTGTATTGTGATAAGTATTCATGAAAATATTGTTATATTAATTTGAGAGTAAATATTAATGTAAAAGTTTAGCTTCCTGCGCAATTAAATTTTAATGCTGCTGGATCTTATCCTGAGTGTGCACTACTCTCGGATCGCTTTACGTTTATTTACGGCTTCTAAAAAACGATGTCTTTTCTTTCTTTTCCGTAAAGTTACGTTTTCACATTACCATGATTAAGCGACGACTATCTGAAACTTCGTTTTATTCTCACGTACAAGGCGAGCCTCTATTACGGCTTCGAGTAGAACGTGCATTTATGTCAGATGACGGCTGATCGCCAAGTAAAAAGTGAATCACAAAGTAACGTAAAATTAAATGGGTAAGGTTTATATCACCGGTCCAAAAATGTTCGAAGCTCGTCTACCAATCGACAAATAAATAGTGGTTAAAATTCACGTTGTGCATCATTAAAACAATTTTTTTTGATTTTTCATAAAATTAACTCTTGATAAATAAAAGTACGCTTTTTTGTTCAGCTTAAGATTTGATTGATTTCATCAATGTTTGTACGTTAAAATTGAAACTAAATTCATTTCTTTATAAGATAAATTAAAATTGACAGATATACAAGTATTGGTAAAAAAATCAATTCTTTGAAAAATGTATTCATTAAAATGAAAGTAAAATGTTAAAGTTTACTCAAGTAGCTGAAAAATTGACACAAAACAAATAAATAATTTTATTGCGAAACAATTTCTTGTCGAAGTAACGATAAAAGAAACTTAAGTTTAATTAAATTAAGTGACGGAAACATAAAATGGTAACATAATTAATAGGTAATTGATTTTAAGAGCATTGCTTTTCAACGAGGACAAAACAAAAAAAGACACATTGGCAACAGACTTCAACAGTTTTTGGAACAAGTGCATAGTTTTTACATACGTTCAGTCTCTTAAAGTCACGGCGCATGCTCAGTCTTATTTATGCTTTCATCTGTTTCCTTGACGTGTGCAAAACGAGAGGCAATGTCTTAAGCATGCACGCGCCGTTACGCACAGCAACAATAACGCAGCATGTTTTCCGTTGTAATTTTTTTTTAATTTTTTTATTAATCTCTGAGAAATCGATTGGCAAGTAAAAGAGAACAAGTCTGTTGAATTTTGATATCCGTAAAATTAAAACTTTTCTTTCAGATACACCTTTCAATAAAAGAAGAAACAAGCTCATAGCATCAGTTTGAGAAATAAAAATTGATTCGATCAAAGTACACGTATGCACCGTGCTCTCTATGAGAACAGCGGGGGTAATCGTTGAAAAAGCTTGCGGTATAGTTTACCCATCGATAAAATAAAATTGCATTTTATGCTGAAGCTAAAAGAAAAGTAAAAAAGTCACGAAGATTTTCCGTTTGTCATATTTTTTCTTTCTATTTCCCGTGCGCGATACGAGGAGATTTGCGCGCTCGCCGAGAAAAAAAATATTTCGTCATAGTTCAATTGTGATGATTAAGTTTTTTCGCAAATTCATCGACGAATGATTGCGTGTTCGCATGAACAATCGATCGGCTCACCAGGCCGTAAATTTTCGAATGCTAATGCAAAGCTTTCCCATAGTGCGGACCTTTCGCCTTTTTTTTTTTTTCAAAAGCCCAGCAGAAAACCGAGAGAAACTCGAGCGGCTCTCCCTTTTCTCGATTATTATTTCGCTGGATCGCCGGCCAACTTTCTCAGCTTCCGCTGTCTTTTCTTTCGCTATTCAAACTTCGCGCAGCAGACCTTAAACTTAGGAAATGGATTTACATTACGGCTCATGATTAACCTACGCTCTAGTTTTATGGCTCGACCAAGGCTCCCTCGCTCGCTCGCTCTATCCCGGAGCCCTAGAAAGTACCTATACTCTTCAATCGGAATCCTCCTCCTGGTTCTCTTCCTTGATGTCCATGGCCGCGGACGGCACGATCACTCCGTTATTGCTGGCTCCGCTGGTGCTGGCGCCGCTGGTGCTGGCCGGGCGGACCGATAGATCTTCGACCTCGTCTTCGAAGTTGCCACCGCCGTTAGCCAAGACCGAGTGCATGGACGGGCTGGGCGTGCGTCTGTGCGAGGGTCCAGGTGCAGACATGTCCATGACCTCGTCGTTGTGGCTGCTGACTGCCGCGGCCGCCGCGACTGGATCCATGATACCGCGAGCTCGTAGAAGCAGCTGAGCCGCATCGTGAACGCTGTAGTCGCTGAGGTTGAGGCCGGGTCCGCCGCTTCCGTTGTGGTCGCTCTCGCAATCGGAGGCGCTGGCGATGCCGTTGCCGTAAACGCTGCCGTTCATGCTGCCTGAGTAGGGGAAACGTGCGCTGCTGGAACCGCTGGACTCGCGACGCTGGATGCCGGCACCGCGAGACGGCAGGATACCAGCTTTTTTCAGTTTATCGTAGAGGGTGCGCGATGGGACTCCGTATTTGCGGGCGGCCTGGAGGGCGCTCATCTGCTTGTTGCGCACGGCGTTCATGGCGTCAGCTATATGCTCGCGGGTGTACTGCTTGTAGCGCTTCCACTCGGGCTTGGGTCCAGAGCCTCCTTGGTTGGAGCCGCTGCTGGCGCGCTCGGCAGTGCTGGCGGAGGCGGGGGTGGTGGCTGTGAGCAGAAAGGTGGGCGGGGTTGCTTTGGTGAGACAAGGGTGAGGTTTTTGTATTGTGGCAATATTATTTTTTTATTAGAATTTTCGGAAAAGAAACTATTTTTTTTTAATGCTATAAAGTACTTGCTATACTATATAATTAAACTATTAACTCCTATTATTTTTTATTTTTTATTACTGTAAATATTTGTAATTTACTTATTATTCTACTATTCTTATACCCATGAAGAAAATAAAAAAGTAGAAAAATTCTTACTTGGTCGAGGGTAACCGTGCGAAGGTGGGCGTCTCTCATCCTCGTCCATCATGGAGTCAGACAAGTCGGCGCTGTTCCTCCTGTCCAGATCGTGAGCTATGCCATTGTTGGTGGCCGGGTAAACGATGTCCTGCTCGGGCATCGGCGCATCCTCGGCGTGTTTCTGGCCCAGCACGTTTCTCAAGATCGGCGTATCGACGCGATTGGCCATTAGGTTGGAGATGGACTTCTTGCGGCTGAGCGGCGACGACTCGGAGCTCTTCTCGTAAGAGCCGCCAAGGCCGTTGGAGCGTGACGGCGGCTGGTGACCGGATATGGGATGTTGCGGTATGGGCAGTCCTGGAAACGCAGCCCACGAGGGCATGTGATTAGGATTCCTCTCAACTGGTGATTTACCGTACAATGGGCTCATGCCGCTTGTAAGGGATGGAGGGGATGAATGTCCACTAGATTTAGTAGCATTACTATTTAGAGGTAAGGTGTGATTAGCCGGCGGCGCGACGAGGCTGTGGTCCGCTTCCTCCCGGTTGTTGTGATGGCTGCTTTCATTCTCTTCGATGTCAACAAGACCCTTCACCTGCAATACAGAAATAACAAAAATTTTATTTAGATATGCAATGATTCAATTTGTGTATTTGCTTAAAATTAAAGTTCTGATTTTTAAAATATATATTTTTCAGTAAATGATTCTTACCTTGAAATTGGCTGCAATTTTCAGCAAACCAGCAAGTTGATCTTGAGCTACATTCACCTCTCCTCTGTACATGTAGTCAAGAATAGCTTTGATGTCAGCATAGTTGATGTCGCTGAGAACAAGAACATAAGATTCCTGGGGATTGTTCAAGAAGAGATCCTGGAAGTACTGTGAGCAGGCAGCAAGAACCATTTTATGGCATCGAACTTGGTGTCCTCCAGCCACCGATATTGTTATATCGCAAAAGGCTTGAGTCTTCAACAGTTGATCGAAAACTGTTATGAAGTTGGAACTGTGATTGTTCCATCTCAAGCAGTACTGCTGGGGAGCGGTGCTACCGTTGCTACTCATTTCGCCAGTTTGGATGGAATCTGCAAAGAAAAAAATTTAAATTGAATTTACCTACTAATAGATTGTATTTATTTCTCTTAATTTAATATAAATCAGCTTTTGTACAGAAATTATTGGAAAAATGTCAGGAAATTAATCAATCTTCAAATATAATTATTTTTGAAAATTTGAAATGAATTTAAAAATAAAAATAAAACCTGATAAAATAATTACCAGACTAAGACATAAATTTTCTTATTTAAAAATATTTTATCAAAGAAACATTATATCTTTTACCAAAAGATATAAAAATTGGCACACTAATTAATAATGTTTCTTATTTTTAAATATCTTATTTAAGAGATAAATTTTATTGTGAAATTTTATAATGCAAACAATATAGAAAAGTGATAAAAATTTTAGTAAAAAAAAATCTATCAAAAACTCGGAGATATTAAATGCAATTAGCTCTCTCATCTCCTCATACTGAAAACCATCAATTTCCAGCAAAACAGTCAACAATAAACCTACGCGCTTTCAAGAGGAGCCTGCACTTTCAAATCCCTCCCACAAGCCCCCGCAGTTCTCAAAGCTCCTTTTATCACCGCAATCCTCACTCACAAGTCACAAACCAATGAACGCTAAAAAAAACAGCATCGCCTCTCGCACCAAGCACAATGCAATACTCACACACACGCAACCTAATTAACCTACCAAAAAAAAAAAACCGTCGTCTTTGTCTCTCCAGAACTACACAAGGCTATCGCGCTCGCTCTCAAATCAAAGCCTCAGCTCGCGCACGCCGCGGGCGAAAAAGCACGTGTTCATACGCTCTCGCAGGCAACTCCCCCACTCCTCGGCTCAAAGTGCACTTATACATACCCAGCATTACTCCACTCGTTCAAGGGCTTCGTCGTCAAAAAAGAGAAAGCCGTGCGCCGGCGATAAGCGCGTATATAGTCAAGCAGCTCAGAAGGCACCTCGGGGCAATTGCACACTGCTAATGTAAGTACACAGCTATAAGCTATTGCCTCAACTCTCCCTTCTCTCTCTCTTCTCGCGGCGAAAAACTAACACAGCGCGAGCGCGCGAGCGTCTAGAGGGCCGCAAGCATATACAGAGAGACAGAGAGGCGCGAGGCGCCGCCGTGGCCTTGAAAAGCTAGGCGCGCGGACGAACAACAAACCCGATCTCTCGAGTTTCGCGCCCGATAAAAACACCGAGGAAAAACATAACGGGCGCGCACAATGAGAGCGAGAGAGACGGAGCTTAGCGGCCCCGCGCGCGCGCGCGATGGTAAACAAGCGCGGCAAGTTCGCACACGTGCGTGTTTTTCATGAATGAGCCGCTCAGAGAGTCTATATAGCTCAAGCGCGTGCGCAGCGCTAATTGATGTGTGTGTCTGTGTGTGTGCGAAAAGCTAGCGGCGCGTGCTGCTATGGGTTATGTGCGGTTCTAATTCGAGAGGATGATGCGTAAGTGAGCTGTGTGTTGTTTATCGGCTTTACTTACCGGCTTGATTGGCGCGGGCTTTAGGGCAGGGGGAGAGTCGCCCGCGAGCGATTGGTTTTGCGAAGAGCGCGCTTCGGGGAATCGAGCGTTCGTTGGCTGGTTTTTTTTTTTTTTGTTATTAATATCGAGCTTTGATTTTCCGCGGAATGAGAGTCACGGCTGAATTTTAAGAATTCGTACACTGGAAAGTACGCAGTTAACGTGCACTCGCACCTCGAGCGCAAAGGTGACTGCAGCTGCCTCAAAGCGCGAAACTATGCCCTTACTCCGAAATGCATTTTAGCGCGTGTTTTCAAAGAGTTCCAGGACTCGTCCCGGCGCTAATTGGAAAACGCGCCGCCAGCTCTCTCGAGTGTATATACGTAGCTCACTGCGGCCTCTGGCTTTTTTTCCTTCCCCTCGGCCGTAACGAAAATAGTAACGTAATCTCGCTGTGTACTTTAGGTCGAGGCTTGACCTTGGCGCTATCGGATCGGCAAAAAGTCTTACGAAAATCGATCGACCCGCGCGTTTTGCGCAATTTAAGGAAGTGTGCTCCGTGTTACACTCGCCTGTGTGTCCTCACAAAGAGCCGACGTCATGCTGTAGTTATGCGCGCAGCTGTATCAATATAGGAAACACATAATACAGCTAGGAAAAATTCGCAGGGGCCCAGCGCGCGCGCGCGAGCCACGTTTGATTTAATTAAACAACAGCGCCTGGCCTGCCGTCAAGGCCGAAACCCAATTTTTTTCACGATCGTTTTTTTGTTTTCAATTCGATGAGTCGCCAAACTTACACGGCAAACTATAGGAAATCGTGTGGATACCCAAAACGCACGTTCGGTGCATAGATATATGAACGTTCGGCGTTCCACGAGGAGCCGTTATCTTAACGATTTCCGTCTCGCGCCGACGATACTTGGAAAAGACGACGGCGCGTGGCTAGAAAGTCACGGCGATCGATTTCGCACAGTCAGCGAAGTTGTTAGTCATTTGCATCGCGCCTATGATAATACACGTGCTGTAGTCGGTCCCCTTAACAGCTCCCCGGCGCTTATCTCGTTATTTTGACGCGATAAGTCGTCTATATAAGTAGGCGCGCTCGTGCCAATAATATTTACCGTCAGATCGAAATTCCGCGCTTTGGTTGCCTAATTAATTAATGCGCGAACTCTATTGCTTCTGTATTAAAGTAATCATTATTACCTTAAAAAATAAAAATAAATATTAAAATCTAAATTAGACTCTGATAGAAGCATAACGACATGCTGCAACCTCGGAAAACAAAGCCACCGCAAGAAACTCTCCAATTCGCATACAGCTAAACTGAAACCCATAGCCGCGCCATATAACGCTGCGCATATACATACGCATACATACATCCAGAAAGTCCGCTTCTCGCCCTTCCCCCCATTTCCGCGCCTATATTCGGCACGCGCGTCCGCCTCTAATCACGAGTTCAATGACGCCGGGGCCCCAAGAGAAAAACGTCTCTCTGTCTCTCTCTCTCTCTCTCACTCTGCGCGCAAGATATAGAATGCGTGTATATGTGCGTGCGTTCCCTCTCCTCTCTAGCCCCATTTGCCCAGGCTGCTGCTCCGAAAATGCAGCGACAGCTGCGCCCCCCTCTCCCTGCTTCTTTTTCCGCTTTTGCGGCCCGCTTACGAAACTCTCTTATATACGTGCGCCTCTAGGCGCGCGCATTTTTTTTTCTCTCACTGCGAACAGACCTGCGCTAGCGGGGAAAAATCGAGGCGAGCGCCTTGGGTTTGTTACGAAAGACACACTCGAGAGCGCGAGATGTATTTTGACGATTTTCCGTGCCCGCGCGCGCGGCCCTGGCCTTTGTTTCGCAGGTTTGATTATAGACGCGCCGATCTTGGCCGAGGTTATTTCTGGGAGTCAGCCGGCTCTCGCTGCGGGAAATGTCCTCGTTTAGATTGTGAGTGTATATGTGGCGAATCGGGAGGTTGAGATAGAGAGCTGGGAGAGCGGATTAACTGTATATATAGAGGAGAGAGTTTTTCTTTTGTACGATGGCCGAGCGTTTTCTATTGGCCGAGGGCCGGGGCCTTAATTAGGCCTTTCTCGGAGCGAGCTTTTGCTCCGAAATGAGGGACTTCATTTTATCCAGCGTAATTTAGCTGTTTTTCGTACTCTTGATCATTAATGTACTTGTAGTTGTGTGCTATATATAACATAATAGTGCAAATGCGATTTTATGCATTACATTATACGAACAGCCATACGCTCAAGTGTGAATCCCAAATATCAGCACAGCGCGCCTCATTTCCAAAGCAACAACATTTACCTATCTCGCTATTAGGCAAAACTTAAAAATACATTTGCACGCTCGCTCCAATATACCCAAACAGCCATCCAGATAAAGCACACATTAGCCAACTTATTTTCATTGTCTCGCCGCTCCGCACTCACAGCCCGCGGCTAAAATCTATTATCGTCGCGCGTCGTTATCGTCAGAGCGCGCGCATCTGCGAAGAAAATCGCGGCCCCAACACACACTCCAGCCTTGCGCGGCTTACTCAAGCCGAAGATATGCCGAAAATCCGCGTCCTTATCTTTCTTGCGATTAGAAAAGCGCGCGCTTTAGGACACGGCTCGCTAACGGCCTCGGCGTAATGCGAATATAATTGCAATTACGTAATAAGCCCGCTCGGCATGCAGTTTAGAAAGCTGAAGAAATGCCCGCCCTTTGCGCAACCTGCATACTCCCGAAAGCCGAAAAGTGACCGAAACGAAATCGGGCGCCGCGAAATTCCGGCAAAAAGACGGTGCGCGCGACCGCAGAGTAAAAAGCCGCGTGCGAATGTGTATATATAGAAAAAAAAGGCGGCAGCCGAGGTACACGTGCGCCGTAAACACGCGATTTTATCGGGCGGCCGATCGTAAATCGTCGGGCCGACGTCCGCACGCGCGAAACTATACTAGAGTCTAGTGAGCGTGTGTAGGTGTGTTCGTATTAAGAGATACGGCGCGGTGTGGGTATAGATATTCGCGCGGCGGCGCGTGCGTGCGCGAAAAAGCTAGTGATGCGAGCACATGACGCGTCAGCCCCCAGCGTGAGTACGCCGGACTCGTGTACATGTATGTGGCTGTGTGTATATATATAGAGAGGCAGGCGGCGCGCGCGAATCTGGCCGCCTGTGCGAAGTCTCAGTATGAGTGAATATAGGTGTGTGCGTATGTGCGTGTGGACGCTTGTATGCGAGAAAAACAAACTTACCAGACGGGTGGTGGATGTGTAGCGGTGTAGCGTGCGCGCACCAGCCACGTGCCTCTCCTTGTTATTGTCTTTTTCGCACTTGTGGTCTTCTGCCTCTGTCTCTTTCTATCTGCGGCGGCTGCTGTTTTTTTCCGCGCGGAAAAACTCGCTTGGCGCGTGTTTAATTGATAGTCCGTTGTCAGAAGATCTCGAGGCGATTGTTCATAATTTTTCGTCGAACTCTTTCAATACAGTCTTTCCACTTTGTCACGAAAAAAAAAAAAAAAAATAACAGAATCTCAGCAAGCGTTGTAAAACGCGCGAAATTCAAATAAAGCGCGCAAATAGTTCGAAAAGAGCGTGTACACGCTCGAAGCTATCACCAGTCACTGTCTCTAAGTACCATAGGACCTTGTCGCACTTCTCTCTCTCTCGTTTTTCGTAAAGTGTGTGAAAATGCGCGTGGTAAGGAGGAGCAGGCGCGCAGCGGGGAGAGTTCAGGAGCACAACTGCAACTGCGAGTTTTCGTGGGCGAGGAGAGCGGGCTAGGCCAGCTCGCTGCTCTAAACACTCGCACAACGGCGCCGCGTAGTTTCGCCGCGAGCCGCTCTCTCTCTCTCTCTCCCCCCTCCCCCGGTGCCTTTTTCCGCCGTCTTCTATTTCCCTCTCTCCCGTTCCCTTCTTTTTTTTCTCTCTCTCCAACTCGTAGACGCACAGCTACTCGGCCGTGTACGAATTCCCGAAAAACAGGTCGTAAGAGAGAGAGAGAGAGAAAAGGAAACCCTCTCTCCCCCCACCACTCGCGCGTGCACCGAGTGTATCCTTGGAGGGAGAGAGAGAAGGTTTCAGGGGTGCCCTTTTTTCTCTAATGCCTAAGCGTTTCCTCTCTATCTGTGCCGTTGTGTGCGTGAGTTCGCCCGAGGCTTAGATGTGTGCACACGCTGGGCTACGCCCTGCGAGCGAATTTTCCGATGCGCGTTGCGTATCTACTCTTATTGTTTGGCGGATGTTCGGGGGTTAGGGAAGAATGCGAGATCGTTAGGGCTGTTTCTGCGCGCTCGGTCGGAGGGGGAAAATTTTCGGAGCTGCAGGCTGCGCGAAAATTTTTATTGCGAGCTGTTCCCGATGGTTCGTGTGTTATGCGCGGGGGAATCGAACTCTAGAGTTTGATGATAGCGCAGATGATTTGTTGGGCCTTGGGTTCGATGCGGGTTTTACGATTTTACAGTAAGGAATCGCTGTGTTTTGATTCCTGCAAGTTTTACGAGTATATGTTAATCAGACACGTCGGAGCTGTACCTACAAGAAAAACGTTCGTAACGTTACAGCGAATAACGAAACGAATCCGAGAGCTATGCAGGTCGCGCGATCGGTTCTACCCCCGCGGCTCTGTAATTTCCTCGGAAATTCGATGCAAATGTTCCGCGCAACTAACGTCAACTGCTTTGCATAAACGTTTGCCATCGCGTAAAACTTTACGCAGCACAGCCCTGTATACAACCTCGCGTTCGTTCCGCGCGGCGCGAAAAAGCGAATCTCTCTCGCGCCGATTCAACAAAGAGCGCGCTCGGATACAACAAAACGTAATTTAACGCACCATCAAACCCGTTTTCCAGCATGCAATAGCCCATCAAAAAGCGCATAATTCCAGCATGAAAAAGAGAAAATATCCAAAAAACTTTTCTGCAAGAGCCAAAAGACGCTCCCATACATCCCAACTCCACACACGGCGTCCCCCCTCCCCCTTATCCCACCAATATTCGCCAGTTTTCCAGCCAGCGAGAAAAGCGTTCTGTCTTTCTCTCTCTCTCTCTGGCGCAACTTTTCGCTCTCGACCAATCGCCGTTAAGAACGCGCCGATCTCCGCTCGCTTCGCACTCACGCACGCGATGCGTGCGCGCGCGGCTCGAACCCGAAAAATGCGCTCTCTCCCCCCCTCCCATGCGGCCCTCGGCTTTTCCCCTCCGCGCGCAGCCAAAAAGAAAATCCATCGTCGCCGAGGAGAGCAGCGCACGGCCTGCGGCCGAAAAACGTGCGTAAGCCTATATATACATACGCGAGAGTTAGCTAGCGAATGTATATATGTATATATGTACATCAAGGTTGTAATTTTGTTTACAACGACGGTGAATCGCTCGCGAGAGGTGGGGTGGAGCGCGCGAGGGTAATTACGCACGTATAAGCGCATAGCGGACTACAGGATTAAATTCGGGAGGGTGGGGTGTGCGCGCGGGCTGTTAAGGAAAATTAAAACGAGGAGAGAATGCCGATCGTTACTTTTCCGCGGCGCGCAGTTTTAACGATTTTCCTAATGAATTGGGAGCGCGCTGCAGGCCTCGTCGCTGTGCCGCGCGCGCGATAAAATCGCTGCGCTGTGCGCGACTGTATTCCGAAGTTTCGCCTGCGAAGTAGGTTATCCCCACCACGCAGCGCGAATACGCTGTTATATGCGTGGAGCGCGAGCGAGCGGGCCGAGGGTCCCCCCGAAAATTTGTGCGCGCTGCGCCTTTTTTCCAGAGCTTTCTTATATTATTCGATCGAGGCGAGCGCATGCAGAGAGAGAAAGGATCGATTATATTCCGCGCGCACGCACTTTTCCGCCGAGCCGCTGTGTGGATATACGAACGAACCCTTTTGAGTAAGTTTAAGGGCGTTTGGTTGACCGTTTCGCGATGGTCTTTTTTGGACAGCTCAATGTTTTTACGATACGCACGTACCTATCCAAATTGTAATTATGCAATTTTTTATAATAATGGAATGCACAGCGGTAAAGGATATCAATTTTAGGTTAACGCTCGCTCGAACCTTCACATACGAACGCACCGCTCGGCAATCGCATAAAGAAAGGAAAAGGCGCGCCTCTGCCCCCGCGCGCGATATGCATTCGGAGTCAACTAGTCGCGCTTATAGCGCGCACTAGACCGGCTCTTTCTCTATTCTCGCTCGCTCGCGCAGAGGAAAGGAAAAAAGGGGGGAAAGGGATGGAATAGGCGCGTTCGTAGCCGCAGCGCGCAACGTCGTACATTAGTTATACGACAAGAGAGAGAGAGAGTAGGGGACACGCAGAGAGCGACTCGATAAACTCGCAAGATATATACGCGGAGGGGGCCGCGCGTTCGAAGCCAGAGAGGAAAAATCGCCACCACGCCCAAAAAATCGTCGGCTGCGGTGCACTATACCAGTTTTTCCCGTTCACGATGCACTCGGCTCTGATAATAATGGCGTCTCCCCTGTATACTCCACACACACACGAACGCACCTCTCTCTCCCTCCCCCGCGCTTCGCCCTCGCCTTTTCTTGTTCCTCCTCGCGCGCGGTGCGTTTTTTTTTCTCTCCTCGTCTTTCTCGACCGCCGGGGCCGAAGTAGGTAGACGAAAGAGAGAGAGCCTTTTGCACGCTCGAGATTTTCCTTTTCCCGTTGCGCAAGCGTGTTTGCTCTTTGGGTCTGCGGCGCAAAGCGCCCTGGGATTTTACGAGCAGGGGGAATTTTCGCCTATGACGGATAGAGGCTTTGTTGTGTTGCGAGCTTTTTTTTTCTTTCGGCCATGGTGTAGGGTTTTTTTTATTGCGATTTCCGCTGCGGAGGGTAGAGAGAGACGGCAGAGTGCGGAGGGGGAGAGTAGGTTTGTTTAAAGTTGCCGGAGGATGGGAAATGGAGGGATGCGACGAGTGGTTGTTGCTGTTTTAGGGACTGAATTTTTAGCGGGGATGGTTTTTTTTTGTTGGGGTTTAGTTTGGGAGAGTGTTGGTTTATTTTGCGCTCGGGAGTTAGTAATGAAGAGGAGATTGGGTTGACGCTTATTTTTAGCCGTTGTAAAATTAACCTGAATATTCAATTAAAAAATCCATCAAAAAGTACTCGGAAAATTTTATTTGGGTGTCTCTGAATAAAATATTTGTCTAATATAGAACTGGAAAATCTAAACTCTAGCGCAGGAGATCGTTAATCCATTTCGAAAACGTATACGAAACCTCAATTAATCGGAGGAAAAAGTCCCCAAGCAAAAAGGCATCAAATTGCCTCCTGAAGTTTCACGAAGGCCCATAGTAACGGCGAGAGTCCCGACTATTAGGCGCCCAAGGAAGTGGTTTTGGAAAAGCAGGTTTGAAGAGCCGAAGTTACTGTATATAGCTACCTGCCACTGGTTCAGCTTCAAGCCTGTCCATTCAAGTTTGTCAAAAATTTCAAAACCCAAAACGCGTCCCTGACAATCTAAAAAACCGCTCGCTCAACCAAATTCAAATATCTGCATTCCTCTTATCTACTCTTCTTCAAACCTTCCTACACAGCCGAGCCTCTCCGGCACGACTACCGATACGCAGCCTTATCTAATCTCCCTCATTTTCACACTTCCATCCAAAAACCGTCCCGAAGCCGCAACCTCGCGCTTAAGCATACACCCACCAAAAAGAAAAAAACCTCTCCCCCTCATTACATCCTCTCCTCCAGCAAAAAGCCATCTCCAATATAACCTTCCACATCCAGCCACATGCGAACCTCTCTCTGTTGACGTTACAAGCGGGGGATGAAAAAGCCAGCCCGTCAAACAGCCGCACGTATCCCACTGCATTATGCACACACGCGAACATATGCAGCGCGCGCGTGAGAAAGCAGCGTGTGCTCTGAGGGCGTGTTCGTAAAATCGCCGGGGCACGTATATAAGCTCGTTACAGGCTTGCGCGCGCTCGCGTCCCCGGAATTGTCTTTGGGGCCTGAAATTCGATGATTACAGATGGCCGGGACGAGAGAGAGAACCTGACACTCGACCGGCTGTAGTATGGCTGCGCCGCCGGTTTTTTGGCCTCGCGCGCGCGCCGCATGAGAAAAGTCGCCGGGGCACTTAAATTTAGTGAAAACTTTTTTTCTCCTTCTTCGAGGGGACGAGAGCGCGTTCGTGTGTATGCGCCCGCGCGCGGACTGGAAAATGGCGGAGGGATGTGCGGGCGCTTTTTTTTTGGAGGGCTTCGGTGAATGAGATCGATCGGTGTTGGGTTAATGAGCTTTTCATTCTGCAGCGTGGGTGGATGGCTGCGGGATGCGTTTGTTTGTTTGGCTGAAAATTGTCAAGTGATGTTTTTCGCTTAGCGACGGGCTGTGTGGGAGAGGCGAAATGGAGACGAGGTAAAGAAGCGAGTGGAAATGGCGGAGACGTGAAAAACAGCGGCTATTTGCATAATCAATTTTATTTCTGTACAATCTGTATATTTTCATTGGTGGACGCTGGGTATGGGTTGGCTACAAAAGAAAATTTTGAAGGCTGCAGCGATCTGGGAGTTGCGTAAGCGCCGCGAGTGTATTTATGAGTCCTAAAGTATATAATTAATAGGTTCAAATGAAAAAGTTAACGTCTTCGAGCTATCATTAATGCGATTTACACACACGAGTGTCAAGGATAAGTCGGCCCAGAATTAAGAAAAATTTAATGATGTGATTTTGCTATTGCAAAAGTTATAATATGATTACGGCCGATGGAGTATGAATAAAAACTTGGTGTTTAAATATTAAAATCTAGGCAGTTTAGCATCGTTTTCTCGAATGATAAATCGACGAATCAACAATTCCTACGGCTTGTTTACAAGAAACGGGCCATCAAAGCCAAAAATCAACGAATCCCAAATGCATAAATCCACCATAATTCAGCATAATCTCCTAAATTCCTCAAAGCACATTCCCCAACGCCAACTCTCGCTACAAACTCAAACATCACCCAAAAATCCATTTGCAAATCTCAAAATTCTCCCCACCACCCACACCTACCAAAAACCCATCATCACGCGCATCGCTTCCCTCAAACAATACCCTCGCCAACCCCTGAAAAAAACCAGCAGGCCCAACAATAGCTCCCAGGCACCTGACGCGCTCTCCACTCTCCCGAGCGAGCCTCACGAAAAAACCAAGGCTCCGAAAAGCCGAGCCTCTCGACGCAACAGAAAAAAAATCCCTCGCGCATTTTCTCGCGCGTCCCAAAAATATATCCTGCGGCCGGTTCTCGTTTTTTTTTTTTTTCGAGGCCGCGCCAGAGTAGGAGGGACCCGCGAGCGAGCTAGGAAAAATCGGGGAGAGGGGAAAAGCCGGGAAAGAGAGGTGAGGGGAAATTAAGGGGGGGACGAACGAAAAATGCGACGGAGGAGAGGGGGGGGGGAGCGAACGTTTGTTGCACGGGATCGAGCGCGCGAGTGCGTTGACTTTTGATGGCAAAATGAATTTTGGGCGCAGAGGCCATAGGCTGGCGTCGCGCGCTGACGAAATTTTTCGAGACTGCGGCTCTCTTTTTCGCTGCGGCCGTCTCGGTTCTTTGGAGCGGCTCTTTGAGCGATGCTGATCTGACGCTGGCGCGCCGTGCGCTGAAGTAGGTTGCCGCGGAGAGTGGGCATGTGTAATGGATGATTATAATTACGAGTTCGTCGGCTGAATTACAGGGGATTGGGGGAATTTTATGCGCGGTTTGTGTAAATAGATGGATTGCACGGGTTTAGGGGAAATTTGCGCTAGGGCTCTGTGTGGATGTTTGTATTGAGTTTTGGATTGCACGGGGTTTATTTTCTGTATTTTTAATTTGTTGATATTCGAAAGTTATTTTAAACAAATATTATCAATTATTATTATTATTATTGTTATTGTAATATTTATTTGCGAAGTTACGAACGTTTAAAGTGCGCGTGAGTCATGTTTACTTGTTACAATCGTCTTTAACTATTCGTGTCTGCATAGCCAGTAAACGTGAGGTCACATGGATTTTCACAACTATTACACAACTCTGAATATTAATTCTTGAATCATAAAAAGAAAAAATACTTATTTAATGAAAAGTTTTAAAGCGAATGAAATAGAATTTTTCATGCAGAGTCCTAATTAAATGGTTTTGAAAATACAATTCAAAAAAATTTTGCTTTTTGAATTATAATTCAAAAAGTTCATTAATTTTTACAATATTCATTTCAAAGCCCTCGGCGTTACACGCGTTAAAAAGGTGCAAAAAGCGAAGAAATATTCCAATTACGATTTTAATAGCGATTACACGAGGCACAAACCGTTATAATATACTACGAGTGCACTCGAAAGCGAATCGCGCCCAAGTACGTTTGCCAAATGAATTTTCGCATCGATTATTTTCCGCTGCAACAGTACATTATATAAAATTTTCACTTCCACCCAAGCGCAATCGAAAAACCCCTTTCAAAAAGTACAATAAAAATACCTTTTAAACCTCCCTCCTCTTCCATAATCCCCACCAATAAATTCATCATCTCTCCGCCGCCACCAAAAATCAAGATTCCGCCCTCCCGATTAAAAAACCCCACATACTCTCCCCAAAAAAACACCGTCTCCAAGACAAAAAAAAAGATCTAACGCAGTGAAGAATGCGAGGCGCAAGGCAGAATCCTCTCTCCTGTTGCGCCTCGTCGAAGAATTCCGTATTCCAGCCGCGCGCGATACACGCGGCGCTGCTGGTAATCTCGCGCGGCCATCTTATTGTGCCTTCATCCCCCCAAAGGCTACACGCCGGGAAATTAATACTCGATCTCTCCATCTCCGAGCTCACATGTGGGGGAGAGAGGCATAAGAATCCGGCCGTCTCGCGCGCGGGCAGGTAGAGAAAAGTCGGCGTAATCTGCTTATGGGCTCTGAGAGAGAGAGAGCGGGGCCCACCTGACTTGTGCGTGAGGGCGCCCCCGTCGCGGGGCGCATGGGAAAAACTTTTTCGGCCGATCGGCTGCTCGTGTGTGTGTTAGCTCAATGGATTTTCCTAGGCGCGAATAAAATTCCGGTTTTTTTTCTTCTTCGTTATAGGTTGCCGAGCGCACCTTTCGGCCTCGCTTTTCCGTTGCGATGGGGGAGGCCGAGGGATTATTGATGGTAAGAGCCCTGCGCGTGACCTATTTTCGTTAAGGGTGGGAGGGGACGTTTTTTTTTTCTTTTTTTAAAGGCGAGGGTGGTTGCGTGCGCGCTGGCGAAAATGTTTGTTGTCGTTGGGGGGAAAGCGCGCGAGAGCTGGATGGCTGTTTGTAGTGGAGGTTGTACTTGTTTGTGGATTTGGAGCGGATGCATTAATGGTAATGAAATTGTTAATGACTGGGTTTAGTGCGCGCTTAATTCCTATGCTCGTTGTCGAATTTGTCGAACTGATTAGTCAGTACGTGATGATAAAGGAATAATTGTTTTTTTTGTTTTCATTTCGTTAGATAAATGCGTTTTTGTTAAAGCGTTAAAGATTAGAAAGCAATAATGAAAAGGTTGCAAAATTATGGAAAAACGATGAATCATCCACAGGTCAATCAGCACCAGTAAAAATCCCAAGAAACAAACTACGTCAACGCGGCTCTCCCGCTAATCACCGCACTATGCCAAATCGCTCCTCTATACCAACCCACACTATAACAACAATCGTATTTTTCGGCCATTAGCATCGAGCCATCTCCCTCCACCGAATTTCCGCTGCAATCGCCCATTATATATCCACCTCAACACACACAGACATTTTTTCCATACGTCCACATTTTCCCACTGATCGCGCACGCATATATACAGTCTCGCAGAGCGCGAAACTCATTATCGTATCCAGCCCGCGCGCGTCGCGCAACAAATTCGATCGGTCTGACGCATAGACACACGCCATTATATGGGCCCCCGGCTACACACACCGCCTGTGCGTTTCACGATGACGTGTACACGAGGAAAAGCGAGCGCAACGAAAACTCGAGAGAGAGAGAGAGAGAGAACCCGCAGCCTTAAATTATTAGTGAGCGTGCGGGGGGTTAATAAAAGCCTCTGCGGCCTAATGTCCCCCCCCCCCCTACTTTGGAAAATTTCCTCCCCCGCGCGTCTGATGTGGATAAAAAGGGGGACTGGGAAAACGGGGGCGCCCTTATTTTTCGGCCGTGGCATCGATCGTCGTGGGCGAAAATTTTCGCCGCTGTGTGCGTCGTCGAACGTGGAAAAAGAGAGGGCTGCGGTGTCTTGCGAAATTCGTTACGCGCCGCAGGAGCCGTTAAGAGGATCGATCCGGGGAATTTGCATGGTGATGGCTGCTTTTTTTTTCTTCTTCTACTTCTGCTAGTGACTCTGAGAGGCGAGGACAAGTTTTTTTTTTTATTAGGTCGAACTTTGTCGAGCGCGATTTTTGTTTTGTTTGGGTGCGCGAGCGCGCGCACGCTCGGAAAGTTTGGGATAATAGAGCTTATCGATCGGCCTTTGATGAGCCAATTTTCGCTTTAATTATTGAGCGATCTCGAGGAAAATTTGTGGAAGTTTGTTTTTCTTTGCCGGCGCTGGGAGTGACATATTTTTTTTGGGATTAGCCTTTTTTTTATGAAAAAAAATTGGATTGAGCAGATTTACACGGCGAGTCGCTTTTTTCTCGGGGCGGCTGGTGAATTATAGGAATAATGGACGTAATATATTTATTAAATATTGGTTGAGTCAAAATAAAATTTTTAGTTATTTATTAGTAGTTTATTGTTACATAAACTCCATATTTAGTCATTTTCCATTCTTTTGTGCCTGTATGCAATTTCACAATATTTCAAAAATTTATTATTTTTTCTAGATTTTCACAAATATAATTACTACCTACACTGAAAAAAAAAATTCTTGTTAAAAAACATCGCTAGAAAATATAATGCTTTGAAATTGCAGCACAAACGAAATCTGCTCGGATTTAGAATGGTGATAATTAACAAGCACAAGCAGATTTTAAATTAAAATCTCCTTTCATTGAACGCTCGAGCGAGCAACAAAAGCTATATTTATACGACTTTATTATCCATATTATTACCTTCATTTCAAAATAAAACCCAATCCAACACACAAAAATTACAGCGAAATAAGCAAAGAGCCAAAAAAGCGATACATTTCCAAACAAAATCTTGCAATTAAACGCAAAAACCGCTTTTCGCACAAAAAGTCAGCGCTCGCGCTAAAATAGCATTAAACGACGTACGAAATAGCACGGCCGGCTCTAAATAAAGAGCGCAGACGGAGCAGAAAAAAAAGGCGAACGAACAAAGTTGGCAAAAACCCATGACGAATTCGTCGGTCCCCTCCCGAAACTTTCGATAGTTTGCCGATTTTCGAGGAACAAAAAAAAAATTCGCTATATACCGGCGAGCCGAGCAGTGTACATAATTCGCCACGTATAGATTCTCGTCACGCCGAGACCCGGAAACGATCACGTGACTGTTACTTTTAGTTTTACGCAGAATTTTCGTGCAGTCTTTCATTGTGCTCGGGATATTATTTTTGCTATTTAAAATAAAACGCCGGCTGTTGTCTTTGTGTGTTTGGACTGCAAAAATGGATAGTTTTTTGGCGATGGTTTTTGTATATGTACGGCGAGACTCTATGTTTCTCGCGAAAGTCGCAAATTTCTTTCATAAACGATTTTCTGCACAATAATCAATAAGCAACAGTTAAAAATATCGAAAAATGACGAAACGTCTTTTTACGCACGTCCAAAAATTTCACTTTGTTTCTCATAAACCGCAAATGGCTTATAAATGCGCGTCCAAGTACGAGAAAAAGAGAGGAGAAAAAAATAAATTAACGAGCTCCACTTAGCTGGCTTTCGTGAGGCCGTAAACGACAGTTGCGAATGCGCAGTTAGAAAGATGCCAGATAAAGCCGAAAATCGGAAAAGTGTATATTAGGTCATTATCGGCACGCAAGCGGATTGGTACGTTATCGTGAAAAGATAAGTGCGCGAGCGCTGATGTGTATTAGTGCGCGAGGTTCGGGGCCCCGGCTCTTCCATTCAGTAAAATACTTTTCGCTCGTCATTGAATCCATATCGTTACAAAACAAATACGGCGCGCGGGCCTAAATAGCAGGAAATTCTAATGATTTTACGCACGTCGTTCGATTGTCATTATCGAGCTAGGTTGGCGATGGTACACATGTATACGTGAATAATTTTTCAAGGCGATTGGGGATCGAGTGGCGTGGAAATTATTGTTTTTTATTATAATTGGGAAGAATCGCTGTGATGTATATTTAGTTATGTCAATATTGCAAAAATGCCTTTGATGTGTGTTCTCAATGGAAACGAATCGATAGGGAAATAACGTCAATTCATAAAGATGGGGAGAGAGAAAAACACGCTAGTTCTTTCTGGCAAATGAAAACATCGTGAATTATTTGATTATTACTATATTTTTTTTTGTCTTTTACGTAGCTCGTAAATCATATTTTGTAATTTCGAGAGATAGAGATAAAAATGTACAGCTCGTCCATATGCGATAACGAAAATAGCTAATCTATTTCAGTGTACCTTTATCGCTGCAATTTTGACGGGGTATTTTTATTTACACTGCACAGACAGAAACGAGAGGAGTTTAGTAACGAGTGATATTTTATTTTATACAGGCATTATTATTTGAAAATACGCTGCTGTAAAAACAATTGCGAAGAATTTATTATTGAGTTTGATTAAAAAATGTTATTGCAGCGATTCTGAATTAAATTTGTTTCAATTAATTTTTGTTTTATGAAGTATAATCAATTTTTTGCAATAGTTATGTTTGCTTTGTAATGCATTTAATAAAAATACACGTACAATTTTTTTATGCAAATATTTCATTTAAATTATTCAAAGAGATTGCATGCCCAACAAAGCGAACGATATATCATAAAAATTATGAACTTTAATCTTCTACGACTGTATGAAAGCACAATTATCCATTAAAAAAGTAGTTATTATCACTTTATACTCAACCTACCTCCAATCTATCAAAATTAAAACCTACCATCGTTCAAAATATCCTCACGAATCCTTACCAACCCATCAACCTTACCACGAAAACCCAGCTCAATCCTCACCCACAATCACCCACCATCCCAAACACCCCAAAATTTTTCAGCAAAGAAAACCCCTTATCTCTCCTCATCCCTCCACTTCAACCCCCCCTCCCCAAAAAGAAAATCAGTCCATCAGCCGCTAAAACAACGCGACGCGCACGACAGATGCGCGGGGCCAGAACTTCCCGAAACTCGCTTTAAGGGGGGGCCTCTCGCGAGATAAGCTCGCTGCTCGTCCTTTCTGTTGCAGGCGCGCCCGGGAGCCAGCCCGCGCGCGCGCTATCTAATTTTCTATCGTCGCCGAGGAGACGACACCCGGCGATTGTTTGCTATAGCTCCGCCGACGACGAGTCGATAGCAGAGGGAGAGCGGAGTTGCAGCTGTGTTATCGGGTCTGAGCGAGAGAGGGAGAGATGCGGGAATGAGAATGCGAGCTTTGGCTGGAGCAGAGGATGTTTGGGGGTAGTGAGGTGGATATGAGGTGGATAGGTTTGAAGGGAGGCGTATTGGCTGAAGGGGTTTAATGGATTTTAGAGTTTTGCTGAATGGGGCTGGTGTGGCTGGATTGGAGGGAGTGAATGGGGCGAGAGCTTGATTAATTCGGCGGGTAATTAGTGCCTGGCGCTTGGGAGCTTAATTAGAATTGCTAGTTGTGTCTCGGTTTTTGGCGAGGGGAATTAGCGGGTTATTTTGGATTTTGTAAGGGAGGGAGGTAAAACGAGTGTTTGTGCTGGCGGGATTGGTGTGTTTATGGAAAAGTAGGGTTTTTTTGTGCGATCTTCAAATGTTGACCGAGTCAATCCGATAATACCGCATTTTCATTTATTTTGTTCATTATGAGCTCGAAACGGAATGTTTGATGAACATTTTAATGAATTTGCTTTGGAACTTTTGCTGTGATTAATAATTTCGCGAAATCGCTCTTTCGCAGAGTGGTGATTGTAAAATAAAATTAATTCATTAAGCTGAGAAAAAAAATGAAATTTTTTGTATTGATTTTGTCGCGACTGGAAGTTTGGCTTTTAGGTAATTATCTAGACAGAATGATAGTAATTATTAATTTATATAGTAGTATTAATAGAAATCTATAGCTTAATAATAATCTTTAAATATATCTATTCCTTTTAATACACGCACTCAGTTTTATCATGCAATTCATTAATCAAAAAGTACTCAAGCAATAATAAATATCTTCCACTTTGTATGTGCAATTTTCTTTGAATAATATTTTTTTTTTTAGAAAACATACATAATACATAAAAAACTAACTACGGTACATTTTATTCGTTGAGATTAATAAACTCTTTACGGATGGTATTTATTTTATAATAAAATTAGCAATTTCTTGTTGTAAGGAATTATTTTTAATTTTTTTAAACTTTTATTTGAAAAATAAATTTTAGATCAAATTATTATTGTTAGATTCAATCTCAAATCTAAAACGAATTCAGATATAGTAGATTCTTGCATTCATTTTGCATACAACTGATCATACCTAAGTGCTTTCAAATATTTAAACTACTGGTCATGGTTTTGTAAAGAGCGGATTATAATACATATAATCAAGTTTTTATATACTTCATTCACTACACAGAATATTATACGAGAACCCAAAAATTACGTGGTAAACTTTTATTAGACCAGGTAGGAAAAATTTTTGAAGAATATGCTTATATGAAGATTATATGCTTTACTAGAAGCTGACGTTGTCCGTTTTTCAGAAAAGGTCCATTAACTATATTAAAAAAATTATTTAGGTT
>UELX01003586.1:0-22544 GCA_900480035.1 Eupelmus urozonus
TTTTTCCCGTTTAGCGAGTCTGTCTTTCTTTTCCAAAGGGTTCTACTAATTTTTGATAGACCATTTTTCTCCGTGTATTAATGATACAATCTTTAAAAAATAACAAAAAAACACCATTATGGTAATTTACTTCATTATTTCATTTAAAACTAAAATCTTAAATTAAAAAATATTGATATTTAGTTTTTTTAAAGATTTGATTAAGTGAAATTTCCTTTTCAGAAAGGCACAATATATCGATATATTAGAACTCTCAGAGTCGAAAATCGAGTTTTTAAAAAACATGTATTTGTATGTGTGTATGTGTGCGCGCGCGTGAGTGTACATTCATGCGAGCATAAGCGTGAGTGTGTAATATTTTTTAGTACTATATTTCGATTTATTTCAAAATATATTTTTTCCAAAATAATTTTGGATTTTTTGAAAAATACCTAGTTGTTTTTTCTGAAAGAAGCATATGAAAAAACTAGCATTTTTTATTTTCTTGCAAAGGCTAATACTTATTTAAAATATTAAAAAATGTAGTGAATTTCATCTCGAAAGTAATTTTTTGTGGAGGAGGGAGATTCATAAATATAATTAGTATTTTTTCTGAGACGATAATGTATAACTACAAACAAATCTTTATACTATAAAAATAACTAAAAATGAATAAAATCTTTATAAATTTTGGTCAGTTACTAATGCAATTATTATTTCATAAATCTTTTCTAAAAAAAATTTCCAGGTTTTTAAAGCTGAAATTAGCTTATTCAGCCCTAAGGAATCTGCTCGTCTATCCGAAGCAAAGCGTCCTTTTGGGGCTTATGCATCCTTCTCCCCGAGAGAAAGAGAGAGCGAGAGGGAGAGAGAGAGGGAGGGAGGGTGAGAGAGAAACGGTGAGGAAGGATAGAGTAGGGGAGCCATAACTTCGCTCGAACGGCGTAATTGCTTTATTAGAAACTCATTTGCGCCGTAGGCACTGTGGCAGCGCGCTTGGCTTTCGAGCGAATCCCCGGGTGCATGGTTTAGGGATATGGGCCGGTGCGCATTAAAGTACGCTAATGTTTGGAAGGTAGAGAGCAAAGTATCTGTAAAAAGTGGGAGGATGGCATTTTTATGGCTGAAATTGGTTGGAGTTATGCGGATTCCAAGAAGAATGTAAGAGATTCTTGCTATAAGTAAAATGAAAATGTAATGATATATATATAGGCAATCGTATTTGCAGAAAATATTTAACGATTGAGTGATAGCAAATTTAAAAAGCTGAAGCTTGTAGGAAGTGTAATATTACTTATAGTGCGAAAACATGTTATTTTCTGTTTGATATTGACGTCTGAATATTTTTGACAGTTATCTACTTGTTTTGATCCGATGCGAGTTCCGTGTATTTCTCCGTTCAAACAATTTTTACGTTTAAATTAAAAGTTTTTAAACAAGCGATTTTGAATCAAAACTGCTATGATTTATATTATTATTATTCATTGCTTCGAAAGCAACATTCATCAGTTTATTGAATAATCGAAAATTAATTTAGATCTCAATAAATACGATATTTTATCAAATAATACTTCAAATTTCCATCAAGTCATTTTCAAATATATTTTATCTTTGAAAAGAGAAACAACAGACTATAAAACGGGAAATAATGAACCCGTAGAAAGAATATTAGCGGGTGTGATCGTCGCCGTGAAAAAAAAAGAGGTATTCCAGTAGGGGAGACGACCGCTTTATCGCGAGCCGTTTAATCGTAAATTGGAAATTTCCCTCGCGCCGCTTGGTTCTCCCTCGAGTACATGCGCCAATCGGCTTTGTATGCACGATCGCCTTTCATATTCCGTACGTGTACATAAAAATCAATTTGAAAAAAGCATCACGAGCTACCTCGTGAGTTCAATATGTCTTTTTGTGTATTGACAATGGGTATTTGTCTTTCTTTAGTGATGGAGTGAATCGTAAATAATGCACAACTATATTTATATATGTATTGATTTTTTTTATATTGAATCACTAGCGTATGAATAAAATATGGTTACTTTTTAATGTAAAATTTTCCAAGAATTCATTCAAATTGCATGTATTATCACTTTTTAATTATTCTGATAGGTTAAAAATTTAAAATATTTGAAAATAAAAGTAAAAATTTATTTTATTTTAATAATTTTTGTCACCGGTTTTTGGTTTATAAAAGAAAGATATACTGTGGCGCATTTATGACCGAGAAAAAACTAGTCGACAAGGTTTCGGACGAAGTATAGTCACCGTGCACAATTCACCGAGCATATCTATCTCGATTTCATTTCCTACTTCATTCCAAAAATCAAAGCAAAAACGCGAGCACACGCAAATTACGAAGGACATGGAACTTTCACGTTCGCATGAACAAAGGATACCAGAGAGAAAAAAACACGTAGAGAGCGCGTCCGATGAAACGGAGATACCGTGATATGAATGCATCAAAATATTTATTATCTCTGCCGTCTCGTTTCCGATTTTATCGGCTTAAAGCGAGAAATCCTCGTCGATTTAGTTTTTCTAATTCACCCATTTTTAGCTTATTAATGTCATGAGAAAGTCGAATCTAGTGCAATTATCTTGAAGCGAGCAAAATTATCGCATCATTTTGCGAGTGGGATTGTGAAATTTCAATAACTACGGCCCCCTTACAGTAGCTCGCTAATTAAGGCTCGTAATGTTATCAAAGAAAATCGAGTGCAAAGTTAATTTCAGTTTGGTTTCGCGCGCCGGAGTTATTGCAAGTTCTCTGCTGCGGCGGCTCTCTCGCCCTCTTATAATTAAATTTTATCGCGTGAGTTTCTATTGTAGCTACTAGAATGGCCAAAGTATGTGTATCCCTATGAATTCTGGAATATCGAAAATACAAAGTTTCAATATCCTGTACGTATTGTTATCGAGTTATTTAAATTGTTCCAGTTTTATCGTTCACTTTTCCTATTATTCAAATAAAACATTTAAATACATTTTAAATTCATAAAAATGGTTTATTCAAACCAGATTTATAGTATCAAAATTAATTTAAAAGAAATTATATTACGTTACAGTAACTATATAATTAGAATATGGTATCTACAAATAAAATGTGAGATATGCATAGATCCCATAGAATAATGATTCTTTTCCGAATATTACCAATTTCTTTATACTTAATTGAATTCTTATTTTTGGGGCAAGTAAGTAGAATAAAATAATTTAGAACAAGTTGGGTGAACACAACTGTACTTTCCGAAATATACCTAATAATTTTTTATGTAACTATTATTATTAACGACAATTATGATTAATTATTAAAATTTCTGTAATATTAAAAATAATAAACCAGATGTTGATACTTGTTATAATTATTATTAATAATATTATTAGAAATTATTAAAAATTGGCACATTAATCGTAATAGTATATTCGTCGAAATTACCTTATTATTGTTAATTCCTTTAATTATAGGGATAATAATTCTTGTAATTTTTATTGGGATATCAGACTGAATAATTGAAAGAGTGGGGTAAAAATAATGAAAGAATATTGTCAATCATGCGAAAAGCGTGGACTCACTCACCTTGATACGCAAGAGATGCTGCAGGCTTTGCGCTTGCGTGAGGTTGTCCCTTGACACGTTATCCGTCAGCAGCCGGGCGACCGCGATGACATTCTCCTTCGTTATGTTATACAGGAAGAGCGTACATATCGTCTGGGATTGACATAGAAATGTAAGTTAAAAATAAACCTGGTCTCAAAAGTAGCGATCGAGCTTTTTAAATAAAGCTTGAAAATTGAGTTCTTTTATCATTTTTCTTTTTGTTAATCAATTGAATCTATCACTCTAATTGAGTAAGTATTATTAATTATATTTTCAATGAATGAGTTAAAAACAAGTTACTCTAATTATTCGTATTTTTACAATTAAATGAATTTATAAATTTTTCTTGCATTTAGATATTTTTTTCTATTTTAAAAATGATCTTTTAACTATTTTAATTACTATTATTGGATGGAAGGATAAAAAAGCTAACCTGATTATTAACTTCCTCTCTCATGAAGCTATCGAGGGAAGACACAGCATCCACCACGGTTACGTTATTGTGAGGCTTGAGCAAGTTTTCGTCGGTTTCGCTGTACCCGAGGAACATGAAGACTCCGTGTGGTATACTATAAGCATCTGCCGAATTGAGAAAATTTGAGATTATCCTGCATTATTTCGTTTTTTAAACAAAAAATTATCTAATTATAACATAAAAATGTTTAAAAGTTTCACGAAATTATTGAAAGACTTTATTTAAATATTTTTGTTAATTGAATGTTCTACAAAGCAAAGATAAAAACATTAAAGTTTAAAAATAGATTCGTTTTATAATTTGTTTATGCTTTGGTTGTAACTAGTAAAATGAAAAAATTATTTCTTTGATATTTCTTTATACTTAGAGAAAGCTGAAAACTTTTATCTCATTTCTCACTTGATATCTTCTTGATATCGAATTAACAATTTCATTTTAAAAATATTTTTCTTTTAAGTTATTTAATGTCAAAACAGTTCCTCCTCTCACAACAAACAATTGCTTTTATACGCAGGCATGCATGAATAAAAAAAAAAAAAAACATTTCTACACTAGAATAACGATTGTGTTTTCTGCGATGTGCAAAGATAGAAAAATGCATACACACAAGCCAGTGATTCGATTAAATTTGTGCATACTTTTTTTATAAACTAAAATGCCTTAAAAGCAAATATTTTTCACATCTTCCAGTTTTATATTCATTTCTTCTAAATATAATAAAGGTAGTATGCAAGCACTAAATCTTATTGTAATTAATCTATATAATATAAACTTTTATATTGTACAAGGTATCAACACATTAATTAATCATCATCTATAGACAAAACAATTTTATGAATTAAAAAATGAATCTATTTAACTTGAGGTTCAACAAACTAAAATAACATCTTGCTTCGTTAGAAATCAATAAACATTTTTATATTTAAAAGCGATTTCATGTACAACTTTTTAAATTTTTTGATTCAAAATAAAGTGATAAAATCATATTTTCTTTAGAAGGGCTTTATAATATCCTGCCATCATTTTTTTATAAAAGGATTTTTCTACAAAAGTATGTTTTTCAACGCAGATACGATTTCGGTGTTTTACGACATCAAAAGTGTGTGTAAAGTGTTATTTTCACACACTCTAATAAATTAATATTTAGCAGATTAATAGCAGAATGAATTTAATTAATAGAAGAGAAGGCCCAATTTATTATTATAGTTTATTATGCACTTGATATGCATAATACTACTATCATACTTTTTTTATACTAATATTTTTCGTCAATAAACATAATTTTGCAGTTCCCATTTATGGTTATTAATTGATATTTTTTTTATACCGTAAATAAACAATAAAAAAATATATTCTAAATATTGCAACAACTTTTTACGATTTCTCCTGTTTAAATAAGAATTTCCACTAAATTAATAAAAAAATTGTAATCAATCATGAATAGAGAAATACAACAATTACCTGGTGCGGGTCGCATGCAGATAAAGCGACCGCTGTAGCATAGGCAGCGGCCTCTAAATGCTTGATACGCCGGAGCTGCGTGATTGTAGAAAGCGAAATCGGTTTTACAAGGCGAAGTCTCAACGCAGATCGTGTTGCAAGTGAGAACCTCATTCTCGCCACATTTGCACAATTCTGAGCACTCAGTTTCATCGTCACGATAGAGCTGTGATTGTTTAATGAACGTTATATTATTAATAATAAAAAATATAATTGTTTTTTAGGTGTAACAGTTTTATTTTATCCTTAGAAATATAATAAGTACTGTAAAATGGTATAAAATGCTATAAAAAATAATTTATAAATAATCGTATAAATTTGTCTTAATATATCTATAAATCAATAATGTTTTTAATAAGTTAAATACGATTGCAATGTATAAATTTTTTGCCAATATTTTTATAATAATTAAGCTTATTCTATATACTTCTACGTTACAAAAAATACAAATACTTTTATGGTAAAAAAAAATAAAAATAATTAACTTTTTTCATTTTAAAAATTTACTTTTATAGAAGTACACTTAAAAAATATCTGAATCACAACGTATAGGTAATCTAATAGGTAGAAGTGGGCTAATTCAATATTGAATTCTTTAAATGTTATTAAAGAACTCAATAATCTATTTAAAAGTTTTTAAAAAGATTGTATATTTGTTTTTAATAGTTTAGTAATTGAAGAAATTATTAACACTATAATTTTATTTTTTTTTTAAATATTGACAATAATCTTCATTTCCCAATTAAAAATTAAATTTTAATTGGTCTTCTTAAAAATAATATTTGAAATATAGAATTTATAAACGCTTTATTGTAACTAGTACATTCAAAATAGATTTAAAAGTATAATATTTTATTTCATTTGATTGAATTCAATCTAGATAACTATACAAACGTAATCTATAGAAAACATTTTATTATAAATTAACAAGCATATTGCTTAAGTCCAGCCAAACATTTTGTAAAAGAAATTGAAAATCAAAAGACAGAGATACAGTGCATTCTTTTCAAAAGGAACCTGCCAAATTCAAAAAGGACACACGGTACAGAGCCGATTTTCCGCGTCGTCTATAGGCAAAGGTATCTTGCCCTCACACTAGCGGGCGATATGGAAAAGGATCAGACTGTGCATACTCACTCTCTTGCCTTTGCCCACGCGGACGTACTGGGGTGACTGGCGAGGCCTGGAAACCACGCAGAAACCTGCAACACACAAAGAGTCGTTGGTTCAGCGTGTGTGCGAGCGTGCAGCTCCTTTTGCGCCAACGCCAGCAAAATACCGTATTATCCGCTCGCGCCTTTTCGACTTTTCTCCCGTGTACCTTTTTTGCAAGCGCCACGCGCATTTGCCTACCCCTCCCACCTCCGCCTCTCTGCCACTTGCTGGCAAAGTGGCTTTTCCGATTTTTACCAAAGCAAAGCCGGTGCGCGCAGCCCCAATACAGTCGCGATGCTGCCTCGTGTATCTTTGCTCACTTTATTTTTCGCTTGTTCAGTTCCCGACGTTCGCTTCTTTTTTAGTTTTCTTTGACTTGTCTTTGGCGGTAAGGGCTGTTTTAATATTAGACTTTTTCAGCTTTATTTTATAATCTTTTGAACACTCTTACTATGTAAAAGAAAATAGTTTTATAGATATTTTTAGTCTTCGTTGTTTAAGAATAATCTCAATAAGGACAATATATTTCATTGGTTATTAGTTTTTTTTAATCAATGAACTGATTATTAAAGATTAAAAGGACTGTGAATTTATTTTAAAGTTAATTAACAAACTAATTATTAAATATTAAAAGGACTATTAATTTATTTTAAGGTTTTTTATTACAAATGAATTTATCTAAATATTATTCCAAATTATTTTTCATCAATGTGAATTCACCTTAAAATGTTTGAAGCAAAGTCCATTAACCTTACAAAAATTGCACTTTTATACTCTTAAAATCATTAATTTCAATCACACAAAATCGCTAAAAAAATCTTAAAAAAAACATTCAAACTCTCGATGGAACCACTATCGAGAAGCTTCGATCAGTAAAAGTAAAAGACAGGAGCGGGGGGGGGGGCGTACGGAGAGACGTCAATTCGCGTTTGTTCGCGTCGTAGCTGCCAGGTCTGAAAATATACAACAAATGGATTCTTGGGCGCGCGCGGCGCGCCTCTCAAAAGGCCTCCGCGCGCATCCAAGGAACTTTTCTCTCTTCGTGCTGCTCGTTCGACCTCGACGTTTCTCTTTGCTCACCTTTTTCCGGGCGCGCTCGCGACAAAGGTGCGATCAAAGACTCGTCGCTGCACCCGGCGCTCCCCCCCACAGCCCCTGGGCTGCCAGCAACATACTCGCTCAAATTGTACCAAGTGCACGCGCGGAATAAGCTGCACGCAGGCTGTTTTTCTCTCAGTCGGTATGTATACATTCTTATACACACCCACTTACACCCACGCACACGTACAAACAATTTATATACATGCATACGCATACACATATTATTTTTTATCTCGTTCGCTCATTTTCTTTCTCTCTTGCGAGCCTGATTTTATATACGCGATATGCACAGGCACTGCTAAACAAAACAGTCATTTTTGTACAACCCGTTCCTTCATTTTTTTTATGTACGTGATGTTTCGCTTTTTTAGTGAAGGGGAATTTGTGATAGATGCACGCACGAGTGTTCGGTTTGCAGAGGAAAATGAAAAGTACGTAACATACTGGATCCATCACGGTTGATTTTATTGGTGAAAAATATAACTGTGATATTGTAGCATGAAATATTCGCGATAAAAGCGGAAAAAATTTTCTTTCGCGAAAATAATGTTATTTCATATTGAGCATGTTTTATATTACGTAACAAGTGTAGGTACAGGCACGCAATAATTTAGTCCTATTTGAACATTTTTATACATCTGTTATTTTAGTTTTATATCTACGATCAAAAAGTCAGAGAGTTTCTTAAAGTTAGGAAGACTGACGTGGCATCGTGGTAACAACACCGTCTACAAAAGGAAGACAATTTAACGGTACTGCCTTCTTCGAAAAGCCGAAGAATCGCCGATTGAACTCGTGCCAGAAGAGCATCGATGTGCCGACGGAAAAAAAGTAAAAAGACGAGGACACGATTTTCAAGTCGGATGCGGCTGAGAGTGCTTTGACTTTTCTTCATGATTACTCAGTGCTTTGCGGTTGTCCGACGCGAGGATAATGTGATCGACACACAAAATGATTATCGATGTTTTTAGAATAGCTACAGGTGAATATTGTTGTTTGTTTTTCTGATTTGTTTGTTCGATTGACCATGATGTTAATAGTGTGCTTTAGTTTACTGACTTTATTCTATTATTTGAATTTTCGATTATATTGAGACAAATCTGATCAACAATATAAATAGAGAGAAACTTTAATAAAATTAATTCATTAAATAAACAGAACAGCTTTAATTATCAATTTACTAAATTTTAAATTTGATAATTTAGTAAATGCTCTATATCTGATCGAAAAAATATTTTAATTTTTAAATGAATGATTATTTATTCTTGATAATTTTAATTTATGCTCATTTTTAATACTTCAACATTAATCTAGACTAATGATTTTCTGTATTATGTAAAAGCTAATATATTAATTTAGAAATCAAAAAATTAATCTAAAATAAAAATAAATCAGGATGTAATTTATTCCGAGTAGCCAATTCTAATTTACATTCAGTTATTATTTTAAACCTAATTTATAATTTAACTATAACATTTCTTATTAACCCATTCAAAGATCATTTTAAATAGTCATTTCAACAAATCTCACCCACTCGCTCCTTCCCAAATCCCATCCTCCAAAAAAGTAAAAAAAAATCCATTACTCACGTGGCGGTATCGTGCTAGTAGTAGTAGTACTCGGTGTAGTCGGTGCGATCGTGGTCGTCGTCGTCGTTTCCTCCGTCGTCGTGACCAGCTGCGTCGTTGTGCTCGTCGTGCTCGTCGTGACCGGACGCGTTATCTCGCCCACGGTCATCGGCTCCATAGGCTGGGAGAACGTCAACTCCGGTATCACGTTATTCTCTAGCTGCTGCTCACCACCGGTTTCCTCCTCCGGCTGGGGCTCCTCCTCGGTCTCCTCGGGCTCGGCGAGACCCAGACTCGTGACCGCGACGAGCGAGGCCCGCGGCGTCGCGCCGTTCGTTCTCCGGGGCGGCGTCGACTCCGTCGGTTCCAAAGTCGTGCGACCGTTCGCGTGGCCGTGGTGCTTGGCCGCGCGACGCGCGTGGAAGTCCTTTTGCGCCTCGACTGGAAAATGAGAGAAGGGAGTTTTTATATGGGCTGGTGGGTAGGTGACTTTGACGTGGAAGTGGTTTTTGTGGTTTCTTTCTTACGCTGGGGGGTGCAGGGTTCTTTTTAGGAAAATAAATTTGTTAAGGTAGAGTTTGAGCAAATGTGAGGATATTAGATTGAAGGATTAATTTAGTTGTTTTTCAATGTTTATAAGCCCAAAATCGTAATTAAAACAGTTTAAATAATGATTAAGATAAGATCGTGCATTTTTTCTTACGTGTAAAATGGGATAGATTAACTCAAAGCTTATGCTATTATTCTTGACTTGAGGAATTTTTTAAGATAACAATGATGAATATCTAAAGAAATATCGACATGTTTGTTTGAAAAAATATGCACGTTGTAACAGTCAATATTTGTGAGAGCCTACAGCAAGAACTACCCGTCGTTTAATCAGATTTGATTATATTTGAAGGGTTTGGACTTCCTTTATAAATATTGACCTCGCTTTCGTACTGAATCAATCAATGCTGTTTGAATATGTTATTTCAAATTAACTTCTGGCATTTTTTTTGTAATCATTTTTTATGCATTTCATTTTCAAAGCAAACGTAGTGGAAAATTTTTTAAAAATAAATCTTCAGTTTTTATCTCCTGTTAAAATATTAAAAACATTGATGATTCTAGCTCAAGTGCATTTAAAATAATTGAATATTACATCAAAGTGAAAGCATCGTCCTCAGAATGCATCGCAAAACGATATCCTCGATCCATAGAATAAAAAACGAAAAAGAACAACTCGATGTTGTCTTGGCTTCTTTGTACGAAAGCTCGTTACATCTCTGTTTTCAAACGTAAGACGTTTCGAGCGGAGCGTGTCCAGAGGTCCAGCCCAGTCGCGATATCAAGCAGTACGCGAGCAAACATCTATCGCAACTCTTTCCTTCGACTCGGCGCTTTTTATAGTTTATATCGTCGTGCACTCGCGCGCGTTTTTTCGTATCTAAATTACTTATCTCGTCTGGCCACTGTACTACAGACGTTCGCTTTACAACTCTGTTCGATCGATAAAAGAAGTCAGTCCTCTCTCTCTCTTTCTCTCCCTCTTTCCTTTTCCGGAGCCAACCTCAACGCATCGCACGCTCTCTCTCTCTCGCTCGCCCTTTGTGTCCGTCCCTATCTCGTTCGTTCCGTCTGCGTGTAACTTTTTTTCTTCGCCCGCTCGCTTCTCTTTTTTGCAGTCAGTACTCCTTCGCCGGACCGCGCGCGCTTTCGACACAGTTAAAACGGCCGGCTGTAGCGAACTCGTTTCAACTTTGCAGCGGAAAAAAGGCGGCCGCCGTATGGGTGGGATTTGGGGAAAAGAATTTTTCTAATTTCCCGGAAGAGCTTTCGAAGCGGCTTTTGTGCGCGCGCTGCACTGCGCCTCTCCCCCTTTTTTTTCTGCGCGCGCGCGCGCTCGTCGATCGACGAGCTTTTTTGCGTGAGCGAGCGGGGAAAAAAGGAATGGAAACCGGACAAAGAATAGGAAATAGGAATGCGGAACTAGCCCTTGAACATTCGGCGATTGTGGATAAGTATGTACTTTCTGCCGGGAGATAGAAATGGCGCGTTTTGCCGAGTGCGTTCCTTGCTCTTTTGTAAACTTTTGAGCTAGTTACGAAAACGACGAACTTACTTGTTGTGAATTTACAGTCATGCGCTGAAAGTTGAATAATTAGGGGCAAACTTCGTTTTGCAAACAGATTCGTTTCTTTTTCTTGGTTTATTTTGTGTAAAAGATGTAAGTAATCATTAATATTTAAAACGTTGATATAAAATAAAAATGAAAAATTTTGCGAAATCAGTAAAATCAAATAAAATGTAGATTTTTATTTTTTTGCGCTTATTTCATACTAAAAATATTGCATTTTTTAAGCCTATATCAAGGCGTCTATTATTTTTCTATTACTTCTATTATCGTGACTAATAAAAAAAAGAACATCCTTCTGCGGTATTCGCATTTCGAAAAATGCATGAAAAATTATTTCTATTAAAGAACTATTTCCACTGAAATTTCAATTGAGAAAAAATATTTTGTCCCGACGCATCACTTGGCTGGGATCTTTTTGAAGGAATTCCATTGCTCGGGCGCGTTCCTGCCACGCAGCATTGATATAAAATAACTGAAAAATTTTTTCCCTGAACTCCCTCTCAAAAAAAGAATCTAATGAAATTTTCACGAGAGATAGTCGAAACAAAAAGAGTTAACGTTAAAAAATCCATACTCCAACGAGCGCTTAAAATCACTCGTAACTACCCGACGGCCTGGCCGCTCTGGCCTTTAAAACCCAGAGAAAGAAGAACCTAAAACGAATCCCGCGAGAGAGACAGAGAGGGATAGAGATAGAGAGAGAGAGAGAGGAAGACAGCAAGTTCAACGGTCTTGCAGCAGCTCTGCACGCGACTTTAGCGGCGCACTTCGCGCTACAGGATACAGACTTCGATGTTTAGCGCTTTACGAGCGTAACGTCCGCGAGCGCAACGCTCCGATGCACTCGAGTTAAGCGCGCCTTTACGTGTTTTACGCGCCAAATCGGCATTGGCAAACAGAGAAAAAAGGGAGGAGTGATAGAGGAGAGACGGAATTTAGCGTTTGGGTTAAATGCGTCGGAGTGGAGCTTAAATAATGTCACTGATGAGATAATTAATTATCAAGTGGCAATATTGATTTTTAAGTTTTAAATGATAAATTTTATAGAAAATATTCTTAAATTCTTTCTTTACTGAAACTATTTTACTATTCATGAATCGAAAATCGTTTTTAAATGTTCAATCATATAAAAAGCATCTGGTATATTAATAAAAAACTAAAGTATATCAAATATTTTAAAAATATAAAAATTATCACTAAAATAGATGTTTCTATTACTACATTTATAATTACTTTATAACTCTCGTTGAATTAAATTTTAATAAAAGTCGCCTATTTTCAGCGTAAAAGAATTTTTAAATAAATTTTATTAGTTTTTAACTAAAAAGACGGTTTGTCAAGGTTTAAAAATAAATTCATTAAAAAGATTATAAAATCACTTTTGTACAAAAGTTTTCTCCAACAATTTCAAAGGCCGTGAACGTAAAGTGGTAAATTCGATTTTTAGTAAAACGTAAATCTAGTCGCAATTGTATTTCCAGAAATATTCTTCTTAACTTAAGGATGTCATTGGAATTTTAACAGCCAACTGAAAACAATCATCTGAATTATTACTCGAGTTACTGCAGGCAGCAAAAGGCTCACGAGGCGCGCGGACGAAAATGAAAAAGCATAAATAATTTAAATTCAACGGCCGTTCTTATTTTATGTACTACTGTAGGTATATACGTGTGGAGAGGCTCACCAACGCAGGGGTTGACCCAGAGGAGTCGCTGCCAGCCGAGGCATTCGTAAAGCGGCGCGATGTCCGTCCCTTTACAGGCGCAGTTGGAGCGCAGCTCCGTGCCCAGAATTCCCAGCATGGCCGTTCTGCAGCCCTGCGGCGGGCCGGCGCACTTCTTCGTCACGCTGTCCACCGAACAGCTCTGCTCGTAGTGCTCCAGCTTCGATCTAGGAAGGATTTTTTTTTTTGTTTACTTTTTTTATTTACGATTATATTACTTTTTTTTTGTTTTGCTGCTTAGCGTTTAACAGGGTGGACTTGTCGATGGGTAGGTACTACTTTTTAGGCGGAGTTAATAAAATGAAAAACAACTTATGAATTATATTGAATCGAAATATTTGAATGTACAGAATTTAACAGGGAGCTGATTCACTACAGAATGTAAAATGCATGAATGCTTTTGATCTTCAAGTAACTATTGAAAAATTTCAAATTTATTTTATTCCAAATTGCAATAAAACGTAGTTGGCAGCGATAAGCGTCGAGCTCTAGTAATCCTCAGACGTCTTTGAAATTTTATCGGAAACAAAAAGCGTCTTTAAAGCCGAGATACTTTCGCGCGCATTCCGCGAAAAATCGAGCTTAAAATTAAAAGCCCCGGCATCCCGAACTGGCATATCGCTCGAGCGATGTCCCTCCCCGTAGGCGAGAAAAATTCATCCGCGCATACTTTCTTTGCTCCCGAGCTTTCTTGGCCTCGATTTTTCTCATATCGCGCGTTCCCTGAATCCTTTCCCGCGTTATATGTATATTTAAAAATGGTGGCCGCGAACCGAGACTTTCCACGCATTCCGTATTGGGCGCGCTCACCTGCAGGAAGGCTGCTCGCGGCAAGAGCTGGCAAGGGAGTCGCAAGTTGGCATCTCCGAACCAGCAGGGACTCGCTGGGCGCAGGTTGGGTGCATTTTTTCCTGGGCCATCATGCACTCGTCCCGCTTGCCTTCGTTTTTCCTGTAAAAAAGAGAGAAGAAGAAGAGTGGATGAGAGATCGTGGGGGAATAGAATCGGGGTGGTTCAAAGCTTTGTGGGACTAGGTTTTAAAAAGTTTGTTTAATTCTTTTTTGTTACTTTTTTCTACTTGATTTTTAGTCTCTAGAAAAAGTTTTGTTCATTATTTATTAGATTTGTTTCTCTTCTTATTCTTATTACAAGCTAGCACTACTTCTCAATTGTTTTGAAACAAAAAATCTATAACACGAAAACAATAATTTAAGAATAGAATTCAATATTAATATATCATTGATATTCAAAAGTTATGTTCGTCTTATTCCGAGCGTTTTAAAAGCTATTAAAAAATTTAATAAAACTTTTTTAACTTTATGTGCGGGTTAGATAAAAGTTATAAAAAAATCTAATACATGTTGAAGCTGAAAAAAGGAAAAAATATTCTTAACTATATAACAAGACAAATAAGTGTAAAGGGTATTTCCATGAGTTTTTCTTATTTCTTGGGCAGCGGAAATTTCAGGTAAGTTCTTTTTGCTCTCCAGGAGAGTTCAAAGATTTTATTAAAATAGTAGCATCCTTTTGAAGTATGAAATAATATAATATTTCATCAGACTTTTTAATCTTGTTCGAATCAGAAAGTATGCAAACCATTGGAAATAGTAAACGTAAATTTTTTATTATTTTTATAACTATTCTATTACACTTGTTTCAACTCTGTAGTCACAAATTAAATTTGCAAAAAACTGTTTTTATTTATTGTTCTTATTCTGGTTTCGGAAAAACTAATGAAGTCTTTCGAGAAATTAAGCACTATTATATAAAATACTGCTTTTTTTTTAATAGCTTAATACTTTAACTTCTCAAAAAAAATAAGTACAATATCTCAATCTTTTTATTCAATAACTTTTTATTTATATATTTTCGGATAAAAAAGGTGCTCAGTGTTCAGGTTACTTTCTTGCAATATTTTACTAAAAAACACAAATAAATTTTCATTCCTTTTCTGAAATAAAAAACAACTACATCGCAAAACAAGAAAGAACACGTGTAAAAAGGAGTTTTTAATATTTAGCAATAAAAATGTCAAGGGTCCATTCAAGCTTACAGCGATAACGCAAAAAAAACTTGAAAAAAAATATACACATAAAATGAGCCAAACTTTATTTATGGCGCCGTAAAAAGTGGGCGGCAGCAGTTAAACATCTCGCGGGGGAATTCGTGAGGAAAAGGCGGAATCGTGCGGATGTGTCACACGAATTTTCTAAGCCTATTTGTCTATACAAGAGACTGCAATGCACGAAACTCTCAATGGAACTGAAGTTGGGTGTGTAATTCGTAAAGTATCGAGGAGATTTGATATTGTTCCTCAGACTAATAACACCGGGATATATAGGGTCTGATTTATATTATATTTTATCTTTCTTTGACACAATAATTGTAAAATAATATTATTTTACATTCATTTTATTTATGTAATTAATTTACTTTGTTATAAAATTTCAAAATGTAAGAGTAATGTGAATGAGATACCTTCTGATACCGAATGATGGGAAAAAGGCTTCTAATTTGATGTCAAAGTCCTGGCAATTAAAAAAAACTCTATAAGAAATATTTTGTTATGTTACCCTAAATATATGCAACTGTCGCAATTCAGATATATGGATATAATTTAAAATTTTTTAATATTTCAGCGTATCGGCTCAAGAAAATGGATATTATTTAGAAAATTTAAAATTTATTACTTTATTATAAAAAATAAAAGTAAATGAAAAGTTTTTACGCCGTGGAAACCGTGACTAGGAAAGGTGAGTCAAGAAAGAGAGAGAGGTAAGAAAGAGGAAGATTTGTCTTGAAACTTTACTTCAAGATCTTCAAAAACGAGTAGGATAAAGCTGGTAAGTACTTAGATTCTTAGAACATCATCAAACACTTTAGAAAGTCAGTTTTTCTTTTCGTATCACTTATTTCGACTTATAAGATTGCATCATCATTAAACTTGTTTTTTTTTTTTTTATCTTTCTTCTAATGTACTGCAGTAAGTACTGTAATGATTTACACACCAAAACTTTAAAATTTTTTTAACAGTTACATTTTAATGAAGAACCGAACTATTAAAAAAAAGATATTTTTCTGAATTGTCCAAATACTAAATTATCATTATGAATTTATATTTAATTTTTATGTTTACAAATTTTATTCTTGAATAATTACATCTTTCGTGAATAATTTTTTATTTTCTAGTATATTTTAAAAAAATACGTTCTTTCCACATTAATTATGACTACGTATACGCATCGACTCACCTGCATAGGCAGAACGCTATCTCCACGGAGTGCTTGTGGCTGGCTGACTTGTAGAAGTGCTGGAGGGCAGCCATGCACTCGTTGCGCGAGCAGCTCGAGTGGTCGCAATGGCTCAGCACCGGTTGTAGAAGCACCTTGCACTCCGGGTCGTTTCTGCGAACGTCAATCATACGGGTCATTTTTTTTTTTTTTTTTTTCATTTACACTAGAACCAGTTCTTTCTGAGTGCCGAAGCACTTAGATTCTGTCTGATTCATAGCGAAATGAAAGATGAAAACGATTGGCATTGAATTGTTAGGCCCCGCCTGGTGGCATTACCGATATTTCAAAATCGATATTTTTGAGGTTTGTATTGTTTCCTTACTAATGCAATGTTGATACTCGATAGTAAACTGGTGCTATTGTTTAGTAAATTAATATTGATTTTTTAAATTTTCAAACTTTTGACAATTAAAATAGTAAATTTTTGTTAAAAGTTCATAAACTTTAGTAATTAAATAGTGTCAAGTATTTTTGAACTGTACTATTAGTATAAAGTTATCATTGCATAATTTTAATAGTTTGATAGTAAAAATAAATAAATAAATAAAATAAAATAAATTGATAAATAATAATGCATAAATAAAAATAATTAAATTTACTTTGATAAAAGATGCTTTTATTGTATTATATCTGTAAGACAATTCACAAAACGTACGGGATTCGAGCTACACCGAACGAAAGAAATATTGCTTACAATGTTTTGAAATTCCGTAATTTTATTGAATAACTTCGATTAACTTCCATATTTTAGCCAATCTTGTTGGAGAATTTCAAAAACATTTTAAAAGATATTTCCTCCGGATAGTGTACAAGGTTAGTTAAAACGTCGATTCAAAAAAGAGCGCGCTGGCGCTGCGCGAAATTCAATCGAGGCAAAAAGGTAGGAAAAAAAATAACACAATAAAATCACAAGCGAAGAAGGCTCGTGCTGTTAGAGAAGAGCACTTTGAAGCTTCGCTGTGTGTATAGAAGTGAGGATCTGTACTCACTTGCAGGCGGAGTAAGCATGATGACACGTGCTAGAGAGGATCAGCTTCACTGGTTGCTGCTGGATGACCCGCTCGTTATCCGGCAACGACGAAGGTGCTGCCTGTCCCACTGTAAACATCGACGCTTTCATAAATCACTGCCTTCGACGATGCTTTCAAAACGCTAGCTTACTTTTTATTTGTAAGGTCTTTGGGTGTATCAGACATGAGTTATCTAGAGCGCAAAGTCGCACTTTGCTTTTTTCCTTCGATTTAATATTTTTTATTTTTACAAAGGAAGGATGTAAAAGGATTAAGCGTTATCAAAGTTAGTTTTACTCAGAAGATTTGAATAGATTTTTTTTAAGTTGACTTTAAACCTTACTTTAAAAGTTCTTTAATTGCCGATATTTCGGTCACATTTTAGAAACTTCAATGACCAGGACTCGAAAATCAGCTTTCAATTTTGAACTTTATTACAGAAAAATTTTTCATTTGTTTGGAAATTTAAGACTAGGTTATCTTCTTGACTAAATAATGGATATAGAATCAATTAGAAAAAGTTTTTCAAACATGAAAATGTTTTTCTTGCTAAATTTTTTAATTCGGATTTTTTATTTTTATCTTAAATTTTTTTGTTTTTATTCGATATTTATCCATTATATAACGGTACAGAAGTTCATAGTAAATATACCTTAGTTTTTTTACTCTTCTTGTTTTTGCACACTATTAAATTGCAATCAATAATTCAACTGTGTCTCAGTGCGGTCATGTCGACCATCTCTACACTGTAAAGACATAGATCACGGTACATGTTTATGTTTCGTCTATCTATAGTGCATTAGTTTTTGTTAGTCGATGGGTGGGCTGTTCTTTATTAAAATGAAAGAGAAGAAAATAATGATATTAAAAAATCGAATCGATAAAATTTCAGTCTTGAAAAGAAAAAAACTCAAGGATTCAGCGACAATCCATTACAATGACGAACGGTGTAATGGAGATATATAAACTTGGAAAAAGCATTTAGAATCATATAAAATTGGGAAATTTTAATTTATTTGCGTCCTTTTATTTGGTCATTTGTAAACGATTGTGCAAAGTTTTTTTAAGCTTATATATGCCATGTGTTTCAATAGGTAAAGCTTATATATATGTACGTCTATATATGCCTTAAAAAATCGATGTAAAGATCGAAAGACATTTTGTAATTACAAAAAAGTACAAAAAGATAAATGAAGCGTGTTCATGATATGTGAAAGTCTATGAGTACAAAAACGTGTATATGAGCATATTCATGAACATTGTTTACTGTTACTTCTCTCAGTGCGCGTGAAAACAATGAATCGAGACAAAGGTCAAGTTGAAGTTCCGCTTTCTTTATATACGGCTGCGAAGAGCGAGGGAAGAAAAAAAAGCGAGCTGAATTTCCTCTAGCAGAGAACGAGCTCTTTTTTCTTGCTTTCTCGATTTCTTTCTCTCTGTCTTTAGCCATCTATTTCTCTGGTTTCGCCTTAGAGTATATATATCTACACATTCTAGGAGGGAGAGAAAGAGAAAGAAGAGCGGAGAAAAGTAGAGTGACCCAAGGTGAGTAAGAGGCGAAATTCGACGCATTTTATTAAGACGAACGAGCGAACGTCTCTTCTCCCGCGCGCCTGCATTCTTCGGATCCATTAGTCTTTTTTCCTTCTTTCTCTAGGAGAGTACTTCCGGTATTGCGCCTCGCCACCTGGATACACATAAGTTTTTACGATAAACGTGATTTCGGGCGTACCGGAGAATTATATTCATTACAGCGTTTGTAAACGTGTTTTTTATTCCATCCGGAGAGATTTATACGCTGGACAGGGAGGGGAGGAGAAATAACAGCTCCGCTGTGACTCGTTATAACTTTATCGATGTGATTTCGTTGTAATAAAAGGATGACCCAAACATAATTATTCTTTTACTGTTTTATCGCTCTTAAAAAATTATTTGCAATAATTTAGAATTTTTCTATTAGAAGTAATTCGAGTATAAAACTAGACTCAAATGTTTCGATAAATCATTGTTATTAGAAAAATTAAAAAAAAAAGGGTAAATTCAAAAAGAAAATATGAAAAAAGTATATTCATATTGAGAGAAGAATCTTTGGAAAAATGACAAAATGCTTACTGCTTCAGCCACAGTCAAATCAAGTAAGTTTTAGATTTTTACAACCTGCACTAGACAGTAGTTATGTATTATAATTTTCTCTAAAAATTTTTCTCTAAGTGGCAATAGGATAAACTTGAAAAAAGCTAATTGTATATGCTTGACTATTGCGGAGTTCATACATTGAAAAAAATTATAATTGAATAGATAAAAGGATAAAATAAGTAAGTTTACCTATTTTTACAAGTCCCATATAAAATAATTAAAAAGTTTCTAAAAATGAATTACTGCAAAATTTTACAAACTCGATTGACGAACGGTGTCAATCGTCACTTTGTAACGTTCATTAACAGACTGTTTACGCACTGATTTTATCGTATCATTTTATCTCATAATTTTTTTATCTCATAATTAGTCGAGCGACAATTTTACGAACGTCAGCAATTACGTATCGACTGGCTTTGTGTATCGCCACGTATACAGCCGAAACGCTCGAGGAAATCTCTATTGTGGTACGCAGCCTGAAAGCAAAAGACCGGCCATGCGCTAACAGCCGAAGAATTAAGGGGCAGAGTGTCAGCGAGTAAACGAGCAAAGTTGCAGAATTGATATTCATGAAAGCATGTACACAGGAGCGTTAGTCGTGCGCCGGCTGTTCTGGTCCAAGACCAGTTGACTCCTCTTCTCCAATTGACGCGTCAGACAGCTCTTTTCCACGGGGAAAGCGCGCGACTATGACGCAGTCTTTATCTCTCCTTGATAAAGTGCGTCGAGAGAGGCGGGGAAACGATGGAGAATTAAGGAAGTCGGAGGGAGCAGGCGTGTTTACCAAGTTTATGACTGGAGGGGTTTCGGATATGACGTTGATCGTGCGTATGGACTACTTTTACGGAGGGAGAATGAGAGCTCGAGATTTTTTAACTAGATGGCTCGTTTTTAACGCTTAACTTGATTCGAGTCGTTTCCGAGAACTGCCTCGATTAGAGGGGTCAGGGATTTTTTCTCTTTCCTACTATGACATAAAGCTTTTGACATTTAGTGGGGTAGTATGTAGTGGGATTTTTTAATTGTGTGATATGATGACGACATAATTCACTTGTATTATCTGAATTTCTAGGGATTATAATTGGATATATTAATAGTGATCTTTAATTATTTTATAGATAAATGTTTTTTATAGATTTTATTTTATTAAATAAATTAATAAATAACAATTTTTGTTTCTTATAACTTGCAGATAATTAATATGTAAGCACCTTCGCTATACGAAGGAAATCCAGCGATCTAAAAATCCCTCAACGTCAATGGCCCAAAATTAGAGCACGCAGCAAAATCCAATAAAGTCTGAATCGGTGTTAACGAAGGAATAGCGCTCGCCAGCTCACGATAAACAATTACGGCTAAACATTTAAATAATCCGGCATTGTACTCGCTTGCGCTTTTGCTCGGGTGCAAAACATTTTGAATATTAATGAGATTTTTGGGAGGGTAAAAAGGTCGCGGATACGTTACACACACGCAGATGCACACGGGCTTATATATAGCGTTCAACCTGTTACAAGAACACAACGGATTTTAAAATTCAATAGTGGAACGCATACACGCGCTCACCCGTACTTGTCGCACGCTCCATTTCCATTTCCATTTTTTTTTGCACGTTTTATTTATCCACCATTTTTTTACCATCGTCACTCAACATTATTCTTTTTTTTTGCGCCACACTCCTCGCTTTTCATTACCTTTAGCCATTATTTTTACGATTACCATTTGCCATTCGATTTTCATTTATCGAGCGACTCCTCTATTTGCGTTTCTCGCTGTCTGATATTTTAGCATTTCAGTATGATTTGTAGCGGTTAAGTTCGGCATTTGGTTGAAAACGTTTCTTTCTAATGCCCTGTATTTTAATATGTCATTTAATTAAACTAATTTTACTTCTTTGAATAGATGATAGCCTTAACACTTCTGGATGGAGCATTTTTGAATGACGGCTGACTAACATTAATTTTTGTAAAGTATCCTTAAGATACCAATGTTTCCATTCATTAGCATTTACCAGAATGGTTAGCACTTGTATGAAAAAATAATATACATAATGCATGCTGGAAGTAAGTGCTCTCGAACGGTCGTTATCCCTCCTGCTTAGCTCGGGCGATGAACTTCGTGCGTGCGTGAATCAAATACTTTTCGCACTAGTTTCGTAAAATGCTTTTGTAGCAAAAATCTATATTTTTTAAAAATTTGAAATTCATTATAATTTTTCTTTTCATTTATTTTTTTTTTTAAATGTAATAATATTAAGGACGCACTTTCGCAAAGGGGCACAAATAAAGGATTCCACATACTTTTAGAGATATTTTTTCATATAAACTTATAAAAAAGGTAAATAAAGGCAGTTATCTATTGTTTATTTGATAAATTGTTACAAAAGGCTAATAAATAACAAATATTATTTAAGATTGTAGATATGACTTTATTGTTCGCTAGTACGTTAAGTTTAAAAAAAATGAATTTATTGATCATCGCAAACTAAGGAAAGCTTTGACTCAAAACACTCAAAAAAAAGCTTAAAACTCAAATTCTCAAAACTTTCTTTGAGTCAAAGCTTTCCTTAGTTCGCTGTGATCAATAAATTCATTTTTTTTAAACTTAAATATTATTTAAATTGAACGCTAAGAAAAATTTTCGAATTACACGTATTCTATTGTTTTTTATGATTGACGTTAAATAACTTTTTCAAACCTTCGTTGACCCCAATTTTTCTAAACGTATTTAGTTTCCTTATAGTCTGTACAATGTATATCTACTTTTTTAACAAAAAGTATTGGGCACAACTATGAAAAATATGAAAATGTATAAAACAAAAAAGGTATGTTGCCATAAGACTATGTACTAATACATTTGAAAAATCCGATTTTTAAAATCTTCTATCATC
>UELX01003587.1:0-22541 GCA_900480035.1 Eupelmus urozonus
AAAGAAATAAAAGAATTTATTATTAATTAATATTTATTATAAATTAATTTATTATTTATTAATATTTTATTAATATTTTATTCCTCTAAGACCTAGTGTCCATATATGTGGACAAAAATAAATTACATGGGAAATTTAACAGATTTAATTTTTCAATAAATATTCGAGCACAGATATTTTGTGTGTCCAATTACTATATAAATTATATAATAAAAGATTTTTTAATTAAGAAATACATTTTTTATTTTTAATATAATTGTTTTCATTTGATCACAAGTAAAAAAATTTTTTTATTGCCGGAAAAAATATATAAAAATTAATAAAAATTTTTTTATTTATTTTTTATTCTTTATTTATAGAAAGAAATATAGCGTCAAAGGTTTTATTAAAAAACCTTTGGGTGACCTCACAATCGTGACTTCAATATATGTCCCCATATGACATCGGTCAGAAGAGGTTGAGAAATTGTGTAAAATCGTATTCTCTGTGCCAAATTTTTCTTTGTAAAGAACTTTCTACCTTTTTATTAATTATACTAAATACAAAAAATAAATAAAAAGGTGCATACTAGCAATTTCTTTTGAGTAAAAAGGTACATCATTACGATTTCTCTGAAAACGGGATTTCCGTTTATTTTTCACGGGGCTTTGAAAATACACGTAGTAGATTGTGAAGAAAATTAAGGATGGCGGACTAGGACTAACGTCCCAAGGGTTTTCCGTAGCCTCGCCACCTTAACTGCTTGTACTACGAATCGCTTGGGAGTTTTCTCACAAACGCCTCTGATCTAACCTTAAAACTTTAAAAATTACACGCGAAAAATTACTTTTTCAAAGCAGTAAAAAATTTAGCTGGCCTCACTATTTACAGCTCGAAATTGAATATCAAAAATTTTTTCTATTCCAGCCCAAAAACCCATGAATACGTAATCCAACCGTCGTCGTTATTCTCTCAAAGTCCCTCATTACCTCCATTCCAAAAAGAGCCTGCAAAATTTTTCACTAAAAACCCAAGCTCAAGCTCAAAAAGTATAACGTTACTTTGCCCTCAAAAATGTCAGGCTTGAAATTCGTTAAAAAAAAATGCCCGTAAACGCGAGCCATCTCATTTTTCGCTCCACATTAATCCGAAAAGCGGCGAGGCTCTCCCTTTATCCCCGCAGCACCGGCAACATACTTCTATCAATTACAACGGACGCCGGGCGCTCCGGCATCGCGCCGCATAATTACAATCAAGCAGCGTGTAATTCGAAACGAAATCACGTGCGGCTCTGTCTCCTCGACGGCTGGCGTCACGCGCCCGTAGCAGTCGCCGACAATTCCGGCGGCATTAATTATCGCTCTACGGCGAGCTGGTGCTTCGGGGGGCGGCGAGGCGAGGGCCGCAATCACGCGACGTATTTACAAACTATTAATAACGATACGCCCTTGCGCATTCGCTAAATTAATGAGCCGCGATGATTACGAGTCTATACAGGAGGTTTTGCTGTTGGGGCCGCGATTTTTGAGACGGGAGGGTGTTTGGGTGTGCGGTGTGCTGATATAATTGATTTGTAACTCACGGAGATCGGAGTTTTGAGGATTTTTTTTAAATTGTTTAAATTGTAAATCGTGATTGTACGGTCGTCGTACAGATGCACGGAGAAAATTTTTTTGGAAAGTTATTGTACTAAAAAAAAAAAAACAAAAAATTATCAAAGTTTCAGAAAAATTTATTATATTAATGGTAAATTTTACTAGCATTATCAGATTGTTTATTAAAAGTCTAATAAAATTACCTAAAAAGCACACTAATTTTTTTAGGTTTTAACAGTCCTTTCCTGTTTTAGAAAATAGTTCAAAACCCATAACGAGCCTTATTAAAAGTAAATGTTGTGTTTTTAACGTTGAACACACTAAGCTGTATAAAACAGCTAAATAAACAAAATCAAGAAAAAATCTTGACACTGTTCGCAAAATAAAAATCTAGCGACGGTTCATAAAAATCGCTCAGAAAAGCAACAGACATTCATTTCGGCCCTGCAGGCTTACGTTTCTTTGTTCAAATATTTATGCAATTACTGCATCTCCCGAGTTCGGAAGCGTATATACAGGGAGGGCACACTTTTCGGCTATTATCGTCTGCAGCAGGCGACGACGACGCGCTCGCTATTCATTATACAGCTCCGGCCCTTTATTGCGCCTCGTAATGGAGGTCGAAGTTTTACGAGCACGAAGGCCGAGCTGTGCCTCGCCGGTTATTTAGTTTTAAGCGTGTTCGCTCGTCCGCGAGTATTTATTTTTCGAGCCAAGTGCGGATGGAATTTCACTTGTTAGGTGACTGTTGGAGGATTTTGGCCCGGACGAGAGTTGGCTTTTTTTCGGGGGGGATTATGAGATGCGCCGAGGTTCGAATGCTCTTTGTGGAAGCGATGGCGGAATATTTTATAGGGGAGGCCTTTGTAATTTTAATAGCGTTGAGCTTTGAAATTTTTTGATGAGGAGAGCAGAGTGTGTTGTTCTATTTTCCAGAAAGCTTAATTAATTCTGTTATACCATGTAATTTCAGATGAATTTTTTTAATTAGTGAAAGATTTTTAATTATTCTTTTACGTCAAAGATTGAAAATTCGTAATGATTTAATATTACTATTTATTCTTAAAGTAATTTTCAAAATTTATTTACATTATAATTAATTAGCAAAATGTTTTTTAAATTTACTCCATTATATTTTTACATTAAGAAAATTTTTCATTTTACTTTATTTACTAGAAAAAAATATATGTGTGAAATATGTTTGTGTTTGCTAAAATCTGATGAAATTATTAACGGTATTGTGGTATTTTTGGTTATTGACTATTAAAACTGTAAATATTTATATTATTAACATTGAAAATTGAACATTTATTGTTGTTTATTTGCTTGTAGTATTTAAAAGCTGATTGTATTCGTTGGATAATTCTCTATACTTGATGAAGATTTTGAAATAAAGAATTTATAAAGAATTCTAATTTTTAATAAATTTGTATGTATTGTATGTGCAAATGATTATTTTTACTTTTTGACAACTATTTATTTCAGTACTTTCCTTCGTAACTTTGTAGATAAATGCTCAATGAGTAAAATGTGCTTAAAAAGTATTTGGGATTTAAATATACATTTTCTCTGACTTAAAAATATACTATTATTTTTGTTAAAATGTATTTTTCTAGAATCCAAAATAGCCTACTTTTATCGGCTATTGTACATGTGTAGTCAACAATTATGTTAAATTCAAGCAATATTATTACGTATATTTTTTCCCACAGGTCATTTTTACCAAAAGTACCACCTCAAAACATAAAAACATGGGACTCATCCTAAATCCGTGCTCCAAAAACAGCGGTTTTAAGACTGTCTCTAAAAAAATATATTTCTTGAAAAGAATTCTGTCTTTCCCAACTTCACCAGCGCAACGACGTTCATACCCCCCTTCCCCCCTCTCCATTTTCGCGCAGCAACCTCTTACACTCGATAAAATTCCGCGAAGTCATTATGAGAGTCCGCGCAATTTTCCCTCCTCCCCGATAATTGGAGGGCTTTTCCTCTGTTCCCTCGCGTCCTTACCCCACTCCAGCTTTTATTTCCCGCAAAACGTTTTTCCGCGAGAGTGCGATTCGAATTACCCACGCATGCGGCGCCGCTCGACACAAAGCTCTTCTATTCTCCTTTGCTACGCAAGCGCCCCCTCTCATTCTTTTCGTTGTTGTTGTTTTTTTTCCTGCCTTTTTTGCGAACTGCGCGGGCTATGCGGAGCTACGGTTTCTCTTAATATCGGCTTACAGTGAAAAGGGTTGACTCCTTTTTTTAGTGCATGCGCTCGGCGATGGGCCACCGAAGCGGTCTTTTGTTGTAATTAAAGATTTTCTCTTTGAGATTACCGTGGCTTGAAAATTAACAATGCAATGATTGTATTACGTGGTGTTGCAGTCGCTGAGCTCTGTTAGTAGACTCAAATTCTTTATCCGTAATTTAAATACAGCACGTGGACGACAGTCGACAAGTAAAATCAACCTAGAAAAAAGTGTCTTCCACTTCAACAACTAATTAGAGCATTGAAAAACAAAAGGAACACTTAGCGCGAAAGCAAGGAAAATCAGGCTTGAAATTTTAATATACAACGGTATAGCTCATAATTTCCCCAATGGCCTACTCTTGCCGCTGCAATCTTGCTCTCTCCGGCCTCTCCCATTAACGCGCATGCCTCCTTCAGCGCTGCACACAATACGCACTTCTCTCGGCCGCAGACATAGACAGCCAGCCACACGCACGCGCGCGCATACAGAGCCGTGAACCGCAGCCTTTTTGCGGCGCTAAATCTGTCTTTTGTTTCTCGAACAAACGTCAAACTTAGCTGCGGCAGCCAAGGCGCGCTGCTCGCGTAACCGCCGTGTAGTGTTTATATACGCGCTCCGTGCAGCGGGGAAAGTTTAATTAATAACGGCTCGGCGCAGAGAAGTTGGCTCGTTCGCGAGCGCCAGCGAATAAGTTATATGCAAATTAGCGGCAAGCCGATGCGTACAGTCGCGCGAACGGACGCAAGCGCTGCGTTATCTCGTTAAGGTGCTGCTCTAATTGCCGCGCGCTCGCGCACGCGTCGGCCAGCAGTCAAGCTGGGAGCGTGGCTAGGTGTTAAGGGGACAGTTTTGAGAGGTGATGCTAATGGCTCAGTGAAAAAGATGCTTTTTTTAAAGCTGTTTTTCTTTTAGGTTTTATTTATGAAAATAGGTAAGTAGTTTGAATATTAATGAGATCGGAAATTTTATTATTAATGAAATAAGGATATAGATGATTCAGTGATGTAAAGTATGCAGTACGTTGTTATGTATGTATGTAACAAGTTTTTGTAAAAAAAGTTTTTGGGCAAGCATATTACAATAGTATATTTTGAACCAATGGCATAAAGTTGGGTTTTTTAGACCGAGTATGAAATTCGTAATACGAGTCGAAAGTGAGCTAACACGAACTGAAGACAAGTACTGCAATCGCAGGAGGTTAGAAAAGACCAGCAGCCTGTGGTGCACACCATATTTTTTCTAACTCATCATGTATTGATTTTGATACCTGCGGCAAGAGACTGAGGTGATCGTTTTTAGACACGATAACCAATGTCCTATTCAATTTTTACGACAGCAGGAATTATTTTTTTTAAATTGAACTTACAATTTTTTAAACAAAAAATAAATTTACTCAATAATAAGTTCTATATTTCTTCCAATATAAAAGCAATGAAATATAAAAAAGGATTTTGAGAATATTTTTCAAAAATATTATATGATAATTAGATCAATTAACAAAGAGAATACCGTAAATTCGAGTCATGATATCAGCTTAAAGTTCAAAATAATATTCTAAACCCTCAAACGAAACTAAACTAAAGAAAAGTATCTATTATTTGCATATTAGAATAAAAAAATGGATTATTAGGTTTAAAATTATCTTAATTCAAAGCAGAGTAATTAAAGTGTACCAAAAACTATATTAATTTAACCGACAGAATTTTACAACTTGTTTATTCATTTTCGTTACTTACATTTGAACCAAAACAACTTTGAGGCTACTTATTTATTTTTTATACTGCAAATAAAAACTTGTTTAAACGAGTCTAATTTTTTTCTTTTTAAATTTATGTAGATCTTTTATAAACTGAATTAAAATTTCAAATAGGCATATTTTTCTATAATTTTCTTAAAATTTCTTGAAAATATCTATTACTTAAGTTTTCAGTAAGGTTAGTTTGTACTATTGTTAGTCTGCTTATTTTTGAAACTTTAAAATAAACTTCTAGGTTTGAAGCAAATATGCAACCTATATGTATACGATATTCTCCTTGTAAGTATAATAAACAGTTAAATTTTTAGCTACCAATTTCTAATTGTTTATGAGAAACAATTACCTTAAATCAATGATTTTTGTTCATACGCAATAACAGAAATAAATTTATATTGAAAAATCAAAAATTTTGAATAAAGATAGATTTTTATTTTATATTGGTGGAGTTGTTCGTCCGACTTTTAGATCAATTAGACTCAGACTTCGATTACCAATATTTAGAAAATGGATGAGTACATTTTGACTTGTAAAATATTTTTACATATTTTCTTCAATATTTATGATTTAACAAAATTTCCACAATAAAACAAATTTCTTTTAATGACTGTCTATAAAGATTTTAACATTTTTCAAATTTTTATTTTTTATCTAAATTTTGCAACTATATTTTCAGATGCCTTTATGAATAATTGAAGGGCCGAATTCTCGTTATCGCGATTTTTAAAAAACTTACAAAATTCTGTACGAGTACAACATTTTCGGCGAAAAAGTTGTTTAACATTGTTTTATGTATCTTTTGTAGATTTCCAATAATTTTTAATTTGTGAATTCAAAAATACAGCGCTATTTAAAATCTGAGCAATCATGCGTGTTCCTTGCATTTAGCCTGTGTGCATATTGGATTTTAAAACAAAATAAATTAAAATTTTGTTAAAAATATAAAAACGTAGAAATTGCATATATATATAACGACATTTAATAATGAAAAAGTTGAATGAATGTAAACCAAGGCTTTTTATAGTATTTTGTTATCATGTTTCCTATTTTAAAAAATTGACAATTGCGATCGGCAATCAATCATAAAACAATTAGAAACAATTCAAAAATTATTTAACAGCATATTTTATAATTAAGAAAATAAAAGTAGGTTTTAATTCATTTTATTGTTAACTATTGAAATTATTTTTGAATTATTTAATTGGCTTTTTAAAATTTATATAATTTGCTCAATGCAAGAGACTTGTACGATCGCTTACATTTTAAACTGCTTTATTTTTAATCTACAAATAAAAAATACTTGAAAATTTACAAAAATGTAGGAGAAACGATAAAATATTAGCATAAAAAATAAAATCAAATTCAATTTCTTTCATCATATAGAATATCGAAAAGCGATAGGCTCGTTTTTTTTTATTTTTTCAATTTAATGTTTACGAATAAAGATATACCCATTGGAAAAAGTGAAGATTAAATATCGAATTATAATTAACTTGATAATTGAAATTTTTTTATCATAGTATTTGTTACGAATTTTTAATTACAAATGCAAGTGATTCACCGCATATAATTTCGCAGACTGCAACTTGCTGTATTTTCAAATATATGATACAAAAATTCTTCAAAGTCTGCAGAAATGAATAAAAAACAGTCATAAATAACTTTCTCGCTCAAAGTTTTGTGCTAGCAAAGAATTTTCAAAGAATTTTTAATCGCAATCAAGATCACGAAATTAGAGATACATTCAAGGGCATTTGATCTGGCCCTTTAATTTTGAAAGACAAACTTTTATTTTTTATTTTCTTTCTATCCACATTTTTTCTGAAAAAGTTAGATTTTTTTCTCATATTCACTTCTTGGTTTATTTAAAAGCGTTGGAAACTTCGTTTGTTTGGTTCTATGAATAACTTTTGTTTTATTGAAGTATTTGTTTATTTATTTGGTAAAAACTAAGTTAGTGAAATAAAGAGGATAACTATAATATTAGTACTAAAATAAAGTGAATGCTTTTGCAATATTTACATACATAAAATACAATGAGTGTTTGTGTAATATTTGTGTCAAGAAAATAAAGTAAATGAGGATTATTAATTGAGACCAAGATGTACTAACAAGAAAAGCAGAAACAGACGTAATTTAAATTGTAAGACTCCAACTAAAACGAAGAGTAGTTACTTTACTGGGAATAGATACTTTTTCAATGATAATCGTAAAATTCAACCTGTTTATAAGCGAAGAATCTGCTAGAAAGAAGGTTAAAATCAGGATTACTAAAAGGAACATTATTCAAGAAAGAACCTCAAGAAAAGTGGTTTTTTCAGTTTAACAGAAATTGTAAATATAAAATTTTATTAGATAGATTTTAGAATTTATTGCTTAATTTACATCATTATTTGAAATAAAATTTTGTTGAACTGAATATAAAATTCAGTTGCCTGGAATGTAGGTGATAATTTGTTCAAACTTATTGGCCTCTGTTTGGTTCCATGAATAACTATGTATTTATGATTTAATGCTCAGATTTTCGGTAACAGACGGGACGGTACTCTCGAAATTTAAATCAGTGAAATTCACTGATTAGTCGTGAATTTCACTAATTTATATTTGCAGAATAGAGAAATAGAATAATACTATATTAATCTTTCACTATCATTTAAAAGTTAAAAATGTAGATTTTTCAGATGAAATACGTAGTAAAAGTCAGGATTTAGTCAGACATCATACAATTCATTTATAATCTAATATACATCGTAATTAGGCCATTAAACCATCTCTCAAAGTCGAAATATTCATTCCAATAGCTCTGATATCTCTTGTACCCGCTCAATATTGCACAATTGCCCGGCTATAATGTATTTATAATACGGAATTCGATAATTGGCCGTGGCCTCTTGCCACGGGTATAGACGGTAATGCGACAGCGCGATTAAGAATTAACAGCGGCGAGACCAAGTTGAATTAAGTAAGCGCTCGCAGGAACACAGTGTGTTCTCCCTCTAGCCCTTTCAGCCTAATGAAAGATAAATACGTATTATGAGACAAAGTCGATTATACAGTTGAAGCGGTTCTACGCTCTTGACTCTTACTTTTGTTTCGCTATTTTTCTCCGGACTCGTTCGCGAAGAGTAATAAAATGTGTCGTTTTTAATCATAAGCGAACCTTACGAGATTGCTAGTTAATATTCATTGCGCGAGCAAACTCTTTGTAATGAACTAAAACAGACGACGGTAATTAGCTCGACGCTATAACAAACAGGATGAAAAGCAATTTTTCAATTAATATGATTTTTTTCTATTCGATTTTCATCCGAATCTAAATGATTTCTTTAATTGATTTTTCCCAAATTAAAACCCACTGAAACAGCTTTTAATGAATATCGGTAAAAGTGTATTTCTGAAATTGAAAAAATTCAGATTTAATGAGTTTTCATCAATTTTCGAAAATAAATCTGGCGTTACCTATCAGCGGTAATCCATTATTAAAATCAGTCAGTTTCGAAGGCAATTAGCGCCGAGAGCCGATCCGGCTCGCATATAAATAGAGCCAACAGTTCGGTTTGCGAAAAAAAGGCGAACAATTTAATAATTGCGAAACTGCCGCGCGCTGCTTTCTCCGTTTAAACTTTGCGCCTCTTCAATTACACAGAGCCCGGAACACGACACCTTTCCGTAAATTAACAAAACTTTCTAATAGTTTCCCCCTCTCTTCGATCCAGCAAACTTTCAGCGCGCGCCGTATTATAATGACTTCGGTTTAAACATTGCGCGCGCGCAGACCTCGCCATCATCCCCCGGAAGATTCATAGTTTCGAATTGGAAACTTTCTTTCTTTGGCTCCTTCTTTTTATTCGCCAGCTCGCGTCTCACGCGTCTTCCGCTATCAGTCTTTTCCCGACGCTCGCGCGACGCGAATGCTAAGGACTTCCCCCCTTAAATAGGTTTCCTTGGGAGGAGCTGGCGGAGGAGTAGGGGAGGAGAAGGGACATTTAAATAGACAAAGGTCTGGCCGTGAACGTTCAGAGATAAAAAAGACGAGAGGCAAGGATCGTGCGTCGCGCGGGTACGAAATTTTTACGTCGCGTATATAAAACTCGGGTACATGTAGGAAGAGAAAAAGGAGGGAGGGAGGAGGGATCCGAATTGGGGAGGAAAAGAATTGCTCTGTAGAAAAGTTTTTCCTGCGTCAGGGGAAGTTATGATGCGATGACATTTAATTAAGGGGGAGGCTGGCAGGTACCGGGGGGCGAAGGTGATTCGGATGAAAAAGTCGTAAATAGGTGATGGAAGTTTTTGTGCCTTAAAGTTGAGAAGAGTAGTTTTGAACTAACTTATCATTAGAGATGCATATAAGTAAGAAATAGATTTTCTCCTCTTTTTACGATTCATTGTCGTTTCACCCTTCAAGTTTTCGATAAAAATGAATCTTGCAGTATCAATAATGAATTAATCTGAATAAACTTGGCAAATTGATTAGTCTTTAAATCAATGATATTAGAGTATTTTATACTTTGAATTGATTATATAATTAATTTATTGTTAAACCGAATTGTTTAGGTGCTATGCTGTGGAAAATCAAGTTAGCTGATTTTAAATTTGACAAAATTACAAAAACGAATAGCACGGCGCTGTCTGTCCATTGATTTTATTTTATACTGCAGTACATGACTGTACAAAACTAGATTTGGGCTATAAAAACTTCTTTATCTGTCATTTTATGTAATGTATGATAGTGGTTAAAGTATTCTTATGAACTAGGTCTTTGCACATAATACATTTAGTGGTATAATTTTAAACGTTTCATTCTTTAAATAAAACTTTCTAAAAGTTACATCTTCTTATTGACTCATACTTTAAATTCGCTATTATTAAATCCATTGTTATATGAATTTAAATAAAAAAGACTTTCTTAACCTAGCGTATACATAGAAAATAAGTCTTTTATTTTTGAAGCCATCGATAAAGTCTAAGCCGCCGAATATAGGAATTATGGGAGATCAACCGCTCGTCTCTAAAGTTTGCATATAACGCACGCTCGATAATATACAACAATTTTTCATTTTTGAAATCCAATCCGTAATATTTGAAGTGAGACTGACAAACTTTTACAAATTGATTACCTTTGTAAATGTAATTATTATAAAGTCTCCTCAGTGAGAAAGCAATAAGAGAAAGTATCTTTTCAACCATTAAAATATTATATAAAAGATCAAAAATAAAATATATACAACTTCTAAGTTTCCGTGTATTAGTTTGTGAGATGGGAATTATTAAGATATTCCGACACACAATGTACTTCGGATGAGGACTAATTATGTTCTAATTAGTATGATTTTGAGTCTTCAAAAGAGGGACTATTAAATTCTCCGAAATGTTAACTTTATGTATTAAACAGCACTTGCAACTTGGTTTGTCGAAGATGAATTGACACAATTATTTACTTAACTCAACCACGAAAGATATTTATTCATTCAGAATATATAATATCTACGTTATTTTTTAAAAATGATCTATTATAAATTCATTAGCTTTTCGATTTTATAAAATTTCAGATTAATATCACAGCATCTACTTGATTAAATATTTCTGTTTATAATTCATTATAATTAAATGACATTTAAAATATTAAACGGTTTTTTGAGAATCCTGACCCATTTTAGTAACAACTGACACTTTATTTTCTGTATTATTTATACCATACAATTTTGATTCGAGCACATCCTTATTTATTTAAATATTTTATTTTTATTTTACAACGAAATCATAGTGTTACTATACTAAATGCAATTAAATACAGTAACTATCCAACGAAAACCAATGCCAATAAGGAACACTGCCAAAGCAACATCAACCACCCAAACCTATTTCGAAAAATGAAAATTATCAAACTTTTTCCTAAACTCCAAATTCAAACCCACCCCTGCAATACCTCGCATCATAACATCCAAGCTCGGCCTCTACGCGTCGCTCATCATTAAATTTCACTTCAATCTCGAAAACTGATAATCGCCGGCGATGTTTTAGCGCTCGCACGCGGCGCGTCGAGCGATAAAATTATAGCCGGGCCGTGCGCTCGGCCGACGTTCGCTCGGCGATGTTTACGGCTCTGCGCGACGCGTCGAGAGTCAAGCCTAAATTATGTGCCGCGCCGCTGCGGCTCACCCGCCGAGTGCTGTACACACATAACGCACGCACACGACCGCCAACACCTACGACATCAAACATCCTCTATCGCGCTCGACGCTCCACCCTCTACGTATAACGCAATTTTGCTAGAAATAATCGCGCCGAATACTGCGGATGGCCTACACCGATTGAATGTAGCCTGACTTTGAACTTTCGCTGTGGGGCTGTACTTGTGTGTGGTTGCGTTTTTGCATTTGTGAAAGGATGGCCAAAGTTGATTTACGCGGGCGCCTGTGTGGGTGAGTGATTGAACGTTTGAACGCGAGCACACATTAAAGTGTCTATACATTTATGTTCCCTGTGTATGCCAGTGCGTGAGGTGTGCACGTTTGCACGACACTTGTCTTTAATTGGTTTATAGCAGCTGGCCCCCGCGTTGCGAATCTCGTGTATGCGTGTGCTTGCGCTTGACCGTAGTTGTATATTGACGATCGAAATCACTTATGGATCATATTTTCCGCGAGGATGTGTGTAGGGGATGCTCGTGCGAGCTTGAAGCGCGTTTTCGCTTCGCTATTCATTTTTTTCTTCTGACATTTTCGGCTAAAATAGCGTTCACGCTCGATTCGCGCTGGAACATTTGGTTGATTTTGAATATGTTGCGTGTATGGAAATAGTTGATGGATCGTTTAGCTGAAACGCTGTGAATTTAGGTTTAGATTGATATTCAAAGTCGATATCAATTTGGGAAAAAATAATTTCTTTTTTTAATATTTGTGAAATGGCAACTGATTTTATGAAAAAAATTTTATATTAGATATGTGTGATTGATACAAAATATGATGAGCATTTATAAACAATAATTATATTCTATCAATATTGGCAATATAACGATGATATAGGGATAAAAATAGTAGCTTTGTGATAGCGAAGAAAAAGTTTTTAAAAAAATATACCATCAATTGTAACAAAGAGACATTTTAAAATATTTATGCTTTTAGTTCACCGTTTTTTAAAAATTTTGGTATGGTAGTAAAAAAGTGTATCTTTGAATGTGCGTGTGCATGTTTTGATTGATTTTATATAAAAAATCTATAGTTCGTTATTTAAGTTATTTTATTCCAGATATGTAATTAATAAAAAATCATTTTTATATTAATTATAAAATAATGCAATATATTTATATTAATTAATCTGAAATTTTGAATAAAAATATATTTTTTATGATCAAAGAAGATTTTTCAAATAAAATTATTTTTTAGATTAATTTTTTAAATTATTATTTTGTATATAATGTTTGTACGTAAATATTTATTAATTTTTGTAATATTTTTTATTACCTTAAGCTAAAAACTGTCAATTCTTTTTGTATTTTAATTTTTTAATCGTAATTGTAGTAATAATCTATATTTTATTATTTTACGAAGTTTATATCAATAACGATAGTTTTTTGTAATTTAAGATTTAACTTATAGATGAAATTACTATTGATTACTGTATAATCAGTTATTGAATAATATATATTCGGTAGATTTTACTTATTCAAATTTTTAAATACATTTATGTTACAACGATCTTTAGAATAGCCATTTTTTAAATAATTTATATGTATAAATTTTAGACCATATGATAAGGAAATATCCAGATTTCCGCCCTGTTTTATAAAATACGCTCGAAATGCTCAACTTTCTCTGCCAATTTTAGGCATGGAAAAGGACCTATTTCTTGCGCGTGTTGGGAAAAATAATTTTCTTTTAATTTCTATTTTGTGTATAATTTAAATATATAATAGATTTAAAATATTACACTGTATTAATTTAATCTAAATAATTTATTAAATTATAATCAATTATTATCAATGTTAGAGCAAACTTTATGCGATCCATTGTTTTAATTAGTCTATGAAAATTTATTACATAATTTAATAAAACATTAATAAATTTTAAATTGACTTGAATAAACTTTGTCAAAGGTTGAATTTAGTTTTCAAAATAATTTATCATTAATTATCATTCTTATTTTTGACGATAAAGTGTAGATTTAATTAATAAAGAAATTCTATGCATATCATATCCCGGTTTTGTTAAAAGAAAAAAATATACCTTTAACTCAAGCAGTTCAAAACTTTTATATTTTTTGAAAGAAGAATTTTTATTCTTATAGTTTAGAATCCTGGTAGGTAAATCGAGCAAAGTTTCATCTGATTGTCCGAATTATTAATGAAACATTATTTTCTACGTGTTCAGTTTTTAAATTACTTTTTGAATAGACCTAATCGTGTTTTGTCTACTTATCGGTTGGTGAATCAAAAAATATAAAGTAGTATGTAAAACATAATTAAAGTACAACATAATTAAAGAATTTAACGGATTTGATTAGCAAGTTATAAAACATCAAAAAAAGAAAAATATAATCGGCAGATGCAATCATCAAGATTCTTGGATCTAAAATTGCGTTATAATTTTTTCTTAAAAGCGGAATCGTGCATTTTTTAATGTTTCAGAGAAAGTTGTACCTGCAATTATTCGAAAAAAACGAAGTTTATTTGAATAATTAATTGAAAAAAACTTTTTTTTTTCAAAAATTAGCATTAAAGGAAAAGTTTTAGTAGACATTTTAATAGATGAATACGAATAGACTTTACTATAAAATTAAGTTTTTTTGAGATTAAAGTTCAAAATATCGATTCTTTTGAAAAAAGTAAGTAGTCGTATAAATCAGAATTTAAATGTACATTTATAAAAATTTCAAAATCAATGTTATACTCTCTATAGTTGACTGATTGCTCATTTGATTCAAATTGACAATTCATTTCAATTAATCTAAAGTTACGTTTACAATAACAATATGAATAAATCACTCCAAATCAATACAAATAGATCCCCATACCAAATTTACATACTCATGTGCCTTTTTAAACGTATCTAAAATAAATATTCATTTGCATTCGCATTTATCGAACATCCAAATTATATCAGAGTGGAGCGAGTGGCCTAATAAAAATTTTATTGTAAAATAAACTTAATTTAAACACTCTGATGAATCGGTCGCTGGCTTGAATTTCTCTACAAATTATTGGACAAAATGAAATTGTCTGAAGATAATTTATTCTTCTTACTTTAAATATTATACAAAAATTGAGAACGTATCAGATAACGCGTAGCTTTAATAACAAGAATTTACAACAGCCGATGTACTTGTATCAATTAAGTCGTGTTTATTTTGCAGTGAAATTTCTATCAAACCTATGCATGGTCTAAAGCATTAACAAATGTTATAAATAACAATAATCTACCAAAGATATATTATTGTTAAATAATACATAAACATGCCTTTAACTAAATTTCAGTTATTACGTTCAATCACGCACTTTAAAATAACCTAGCCATCATAAAATTGAGAACCACTGCCCACAGAAACCTGTGGCTGAACCATTCGCTCCCAAATCGGCCACTAGCATCGCGCCCGTCCAAATCATTTTCCCCAATGCATGCACAACGCCCGCCGATATAATTTTCCCTCGACCGAATATCTTCCTCGCCGAACATCCGGAGCCAGCCTACAGCGCGCAAATCGTTTTGAATTCAGCCAGCCGCCGGAATCCCGAATAAATGATTTTCAATGCCGCGCCTTCGATCGCTGCAAATGTGAAGCAATTCGTAATCGAATCGGCCCAGCGGCGGGCCAGCAAAAATTGAATCGACGCTCGCGCTGATGAAATTATACCTCCCGCCTCGGCGTCGATCTTTCCCTCCCTGAGCTTCGTTTTTTGCGTCTTGTCGGAAGGATTTGCCGTGCGGCCGGAGAGGCTAACTTATTCGCCCGCCTTACTTGTTAAGCGAGCTAAGTGGCAAAGAGCGGAGCGGTTTTGCCTGCGGAGCCAAGTGGAGGACGGCTAGTCGGCTGCGTGAAGGTTTTTTATTGTGACTAGTCCTCCGCTGCAAGATCCTCTTATTATCCGGATTTTAAACGCCGCGACGGAGGAGATTAAGTTTTGATGGCGGGGGTGAGACTTTAGATGAATGGAAACGCGATGTGATAAGTTGACTGGGTGGATGGAAAAATTTAGAAGGTTTTGGAGAGTTTGCCGGGTTCCGGGGAAACTGCTTTTTCAATGTTCGTTATCACTTACAAGGAGAGGTCTCCACCTCCGGGACACGGATTTTGCTAAAACTTTTCCAGGGCCTTTTTTGACCAAAAAAATGGAACCCGTGTCTCAGGGTTTCATCGAATAGACCTTAAAACTTAAGTTATGTGCATTTTCAGTATAATCCTAACAAAATCAGCTGTTACGTAAAATTTCAATAATCTTATGTACAAGAATCTTACGTTAAGCATTAAAAGAGAAAATAAATCTCAAAGAGTTTAGATTCAGTTTGCTTTTTACAGAATTTAAAAATATTCACCTGGTCCAAAGTTAAATTAGTTTGAATTTAAGCAAAAGAAATACATGGTTAAATTATAAATATTAGCAAGTACACATTTAAATGATTTCTTATTGCTCAAATTCAAATTATTGTAACTCTAGACCAGATTAATATTTTTCAATTCTGAAAAAAACAAATTAAAGCTGAACTCTTCAAGATTTATTTTCTATTTTAATGCTCAATGTAGGATTCTTGTACGTAAGATAATTGAAATTTTACGTGAAACCTGCTTTTCTTAAGATAATACTGAAAATGCACATAACTCAAGTTTTAAGGCCTATTCGATAAAACCCCCGGACACGGATTCCATTTTTTGGTCAAAAAAGGCCCTGGAAAAGTTTTAGCAAAATCCGTGATCCGGAGGTGGGGTCATCTCCTTGTTAGATCTACGATCTACCTAATCGTAAAAAATGGGCGCGTAAATTTAATTAAGTTGAGTTGATCCAAGAATAATTGCGTCAAAATCACATCAGTTCAACTATAACGAAGGTTGTTAGATTATTTTAATCTAGTTTGAAAACATTAGACAAAGGTCTGCTTGGAGCAAATCCCTTAAGGCGATTCAAAATTAAAATGGAAAGTTGATAAAGTTTAGGGCTTAATTTTATCTCTCTTGTTCTATTTCAAATAATCTTTAAAGAAACTTCTTTATTCTTTTCATCGAAAATAACCAATTCATCACAATCTCCAAGACCGACTCTGTCATTAACATACCTTGCTACACGCACTTCCTACAACCTTTAGAATATCAAAACCACCCACGATTCACCTAGACTCAGCCAATTTCGCTCGACACGCACGTAGGACTCAAGACAACAGACACCCCATATTCTCCCTCTCATTCCTCCGCGCGAGCGACTCTTCGGTTCTTATTGATTTTGCCGTCGGCGGGGACAGCAGCCGCTCCGGCCGTCTCCTTTACCCGGGGGTCGTCAAGATTAGAGCTGCCCCGAGCGATCCTCCGCCTGTCCCCCTGTGCTTGAAAAAAAAACCCTAAATGATAATACGGTCAGTGCTGCAGGCTTTCTCGGAGCTGTCGACGTAGCAGAGACCGGCACGTGCGTGGGAGGAAGATAACGAGTGGGCAGCTGGGATTTTTACGGGTAAGGGAATCTGGTGGAGTTAGGGCGGCTGGGATAAGAGGCGGACTGTTTTGTGTTGGATTGGATTGTCAAAAATTTATTATTTTAGGTGAGTTTTGAGTTTTAGGTGCTTTTGATTAGAATATGAAAAATTATGTTAATGTTACAATCATAAGTGAAAATCCTTTGTTATCTATATCTAATATTGCGATCAATTCAAAGCATTTGGATCTAATTTGTTAGTTTGTATTTGAAACGTGCAATAGCTAAATACCTTAGGAGAAATTTAACTAGTTAGTTCACTGTTCGGGTAGTTAGTTACATTGTTTTAGCCACTGTAACTGACCGTAGACTGTTTAAATTTGCTGTAGCAGATGTTATAACAAGTCGAGAAGAGCCGAAGTTTACGAAGCAAAACTTAAATAACTATGTTAAGACCTTAGTGGATTTCCAATCAAGTAAATTGAAATCTTGTTTGACGCTTCAAATACAATATTAAAAATAATCTACGCTATCCGCACGCCGCAAAGCGAATTAATCTTAGAAAGTTTATTAAAACTTAATCGAATTCCACACATTAAACTCATTAATTTACAAAATTATAAAAAAACAAATATTACATACACATACTTTATTTTCAACACTAGGTTGAAAAAGAGCAGCCAACATCATTGAAATATGGCTCAGAAATTAAGTAAACAAAAAGTCCTCCCCGAGCTCACTCATCTAAAGTTCATCAACCGCCCCCCTCCCTCGTAATAAAGTTATCCCCTGGAAAATTTTCTTCAGAAAAAAATTTACCGCGTAACTCTCCAGCTCGCTCAGTTTTTTCCAACCCCCTTCCCATTCTCAAAGTCCTTCCCTCGTTTAATAGAGTTACGCTACTGGGTTATCTCTCGTTCTTTACCTCACCCCCGACTCTACGTACATGCATTTATATATAACCCGCGCGTACAGAGAGCTAAGAGATCCTTTAACCGAGAGAATATTCCGGCCATCTGATATCCTTCGCGAATTCTTTTCTGCCGTTCCTCGCGATAATCGAAGAGAAAGGAGATAAAGCTTAGGGCGTATCTGGCCAAAGGGTGGAGGAGAAAAATAGGAGGAGAGCTGGGGTTCACGATAATTACTATCGTTGTCACGTCTATTCGCCTGTCAGATGGCGGGGGGAGAAGGGGAGAAAAAAAAGAGAGAGAGAGAGAGCTGGAGCGCTGTTTCCGTCCTTTGCTGAAAAGTTTTTTCATCGGAAACTTCGTCGTCTTGCGCCCTCCTCTCTGCATCCTTTCTGGGTTTGCTCTTCTGTCTCTTTAAAAATTGCTTCTCGCGGCTCGGCCGCCGAAGAGAGAAGATTCACCTGCTTCCGATCTTTCTCGTCGGCGCGCGCGCGCGCGCGTGCTTCTTTTTCAATTTCTCTTCATCTATTTCGCCCGCCTTCTTCTTGCTCGTCCGGGCTTTCTCTGCTCTGCAATCTATTTTCGCTCTTTTTCGCGCCTGGCGGAGCTCTCGAAATTCTTCCATCACGCCGTCGAAATTTCCATTTTTCTTCAAATTTATTGCTGTTTCGTCATTTTTTCTCATTTTTTCCGAGACAAAGTGCTTTCGGTCTGCCTGTAATTTGTCACTAATTGAAACTTTATGATTTTTCACTTATTTTCGTTAGAAATTTCGTATATTATCGGAAGCCAATTAAAGTAAAAATATCGTGGCACTCAAATTTAAACTAGTAAAAATAACTGCGCACGAATAGAAGCTTAAACGAACGGTATGAAAATAGAGTTGTTGATAAAGTAAGGATTTTATATATATATATATAACAGTTCAAAATCCTCTTAGCAAGTCCGATTATAAAGTTATTTACTCTGTAGTGGATTCTACTGATGCGACTGAGATCAACCTAACTGGTTTTGTTACTGTGAATATTCTCCTCCTCGATAGATCTTTAAATGATCCCTTTAGAGTTAAGATTATAGGTTTCTTCAGTCTTAAGACTTTTCGTCTTCACCGTTAATCTTTTTCTAAAAAATGCAGGATGCTTTTAGTTTAGCAACATTATCAAAGCTTTTCAAACGAGATTATTTTTGTCCAGAAAAGCCAGAATAATTTAACGCAAAAAATTATTATTATCCTTACTATAAAAGCTTAAAAAAAAATATAGAGCAGGTCATAATATACATAGGTAATCCGATTAATACAATTATAACAAAAATAACCCAACTATAATCCCACCCCTTTTTCCACTCTCACACGCCTGCAAAGCCGTATCTCTCCTGACCCACTTCGCACGCCAGCGGCGCCGTCGACTCCCGCATTAAAATTTGACGCGCAAAAACCCTACGACCTCCTTCAGCCGAAATCCCCGTGCTCGCCTTTTCCGGTCTCATATTATGGCTCGGGCCACACTCGACTCCCCCGAAAAGGTCGAGAGCAAAGGTGTCGAATTGAGTGCGGATTCGCGCTGTTTGCTCAGACTCCGCTATTAGTTCGTCCAAATCCGCGCCTCTCACCCTTACTTACCGGACCGTTGGCACGATCTTTGACTTTGGCTGATTGTGCGGCATGCTCGATTTGGACTTGATGCTACTTTCGAGGGGCTGCTGCAACTAGTCACTACTACCACTTGATAATCGATTTCCCTAATACGATTGAGGATAAGGGGGGGGGGGGTGGTCAGTGGAGCCGGAGCGCTATTACGACTTCGAGCAAACAGACGTTGAGGGGGCAGAGAGCCAGAGCCGTTGATGAGATTTAATGCGGGGAGGAGAGTTTAGGGGCGAGAGCGTCAGCGTAAAATGTTTTTCTTCGGTTTAGTCAGAAGAAAAGTTGGAATTGGCCGGACTTGCGGGCTGTGAAATTTCAAATTTTGAATGAGGCTTGCTTGGTTTGATGAGGTGCCTTGTTTCTTATGGTTATTTTATAAGATACATTTTGATTGGAGAATGTATAAGGGATTAAGAATTAAAAAGTCCTTTGTTTCTAAAGAGAATGATACTTAAATTCTGCATGGAAAAATTATGAGTAATAATTTTTGTCTACAGACAAAAATTTTGGATTTTTTTTTTAACAAAAGAACTACCTCATTAAGTGTTTGCATAATGTGATATATTATAAGTGTAACGTTTTTTCTATCTTTTACTACACAAATTGGTGAATATTATGAAAGATAAGAAATATAAAATTTATATAACATTTATTGTATTCAATTATTTCAAACAATTATAAATTATGTAATTTAATTGAGTTTTAAGGATAATATTAACGTTTAGACGGAACAAAAGCAAAACCCACCAGCTACAGTTTTGCAGCTGTGCTTACATAATCTTAACGGCGAAAAAAAATTCTATTGTGCGACTCTAAACAATAAGCCATTCTCGAGTCTTGACTTTTTTTAAAGATTTAAACTTTATTACTCTTTATTTAAAAACGCTTTTTTTCGCTCCACTGTGGATTTTCGCATAATAAAGCGGAGGAAGAGGAGTCAGCGGGTAGATATGTTTTGAAGTCATAAAATTTGCGTTAACGGCCGAGTTGAAGATAAGGGTTAATTAACGTTGGAAGTGTATATATATTCTAAATGGCTTCGGAGCGTGACGTTGGCGAGTTTTGAGGAGATCGAAAGTTTGGAAGCAGATAACGGAGAGATGCGATAAAAACATATGTCGGGGGCTGGAGGAATTTTGTTCATGCGTAATTTGATGTTTTTAGTGATAGTGTCGGATCGGTTTTATGATGCTATTAATTTTTCTAATACAGATTTTTGGGACTGTTAGATGATTGATATACGATTCTCTTTTAATTTACTACCAAATTACGATATTTAAATTTTTAACCTTACCACAATATACATTTTTGTGAACTACTAAGGTATTATTTTTCATGTTGTCAATAATTTCCAACAATTCAATTACTTCAAAATCTATTTATAAACATGAAAGTACTAGTAACGAGCTCACAAATATTTAATTTATTTTTTGCCACCTCGTAGTAAGCTTACTCTAGCTATTCAAATATTTATCTTACAAACAGACGTCACTTCCTTCTCATACCAACGCAAATTACCTCCGACACAGCCGTCAATCGTTAACGTTCCAAAATTACTCGCGCAAACTCGTAACAGCTAAATTATTTCAGTACTTGGCCATTCGGGAAATTCCTTCACTTCAAATATTTCATGAATCGATAAAAAAAAAGAGAGCAGCCGAATGGCGATCGCCCGGAAATCTCCCGGTGACTTTTTCCAGCGGATAAACCGATCGAGCTAGCGGCGGTAGGCCGACTTGCAACTGTAAATCGGGATATTCCGCGATAGATACGCAAAAATTCCGGGTTTATCGTCGCGCGCTGCAAAAAAGGCCATCCGAGCTGCAAAAAAAGCACACCTACCTCGTTGTCGTCGATTCGTGCGTTTGTCCCGCGCTGCTGCTGCTACTCCGTTACGAAGTGTGTTTTGTCCTCTCTCGCTCTCTGAAACACAAAAAGGGGGAAAAAAGTCAGAGCGATCGTTACGAGGCGCGTTTCGCGCGCTTAAAACAATGGTATACATTCGCGCATTAACGGGCAAGGTAGAGGGAAATTCGCTTATCTAAGCGTGGAAGCAAAAAGAAGATAGGCTCGGCCACGCAAGAAGGAGGAAAAGTAGTCGCGATTATGGCTTTCGTAGCTTCTTTGTGTTGAGTGGGTGAGTATGTGTAATTATGCGTTTGCTATTGTAAGCGTTTCTGTTGTAACCATTCCGAGAGAACGTTTGCTCAGGTGTAATTACACTAGTTTGTTTGAAATTTAATTAAATTTAGTTGAGTCAACAATATTGTTAATTTATTTTGAAAAAATTAATAAGCTTATATACTAGTATATATTGTTAATTAAATAAATTAAATTGCTTTGACAGAATTTATTAAATATATAGGAGAATAGAGTAAATAGGATAAGTGAATAAGTTGACACACTATTAACTTATTGTAAATATGGAATTCAGCGACGACTAAATCATGATAAACATCATGCGAGTGACTAGCCTTATGAAAGAGCCTCAGAGATTAAACTATTGGCATTTGTAATTTAAGTAAGTATTTTTATTTTTATGTGTCTAGACTAGAGATATAAAATTTATTTAAAAAATTATTTATTCTATTATTTTAAATTAGAAATAAATGATGAATTTTGTACTGTAGAATTCCATTAACATTTTTAAAATTTGCATTGTTTTAAATAATACAAAAGATCAAAACATAAATTAATAATTTTTGCTCATTTACAATAAGATACAAAGACAAATTTAAACCTTGCCAGTTATAATTCAAATCTTTTGAAATTTTAGACATATATAAAATATGTCACCACTGCCT
>UELX01003588.1:0-22539 GCA_900480035.1 Eupelmus urozonus
GACTCGTACTGCAAACTCCACACTCGGGCAATAAAGGTCCACTTATCGCCCTTGGCACATAATGTACTATTATGTAATACAGGCACGATTTTCGCGTTTTATTGACCCCAAAAGCGAGCCTTCAGTGACCATTTTCAGACCGGCGGGCAATAAAGCAAAGCAGCAGGTAATAAAGAAAAGCAGCGGGCAAGAAAGATTTTAATGCCCGCTGTCAGAGGGCAATATAGTATATTATGTACCCAAGGGCGTAAAGTAAGCTTTTATAGACCAAATGTGGCATTTGCAGTACGAGTCAAGGCGAGCTAGAATGAGCCGAAGGCGAGTGCGTTTGCGAACCGAAGACGAGTACTGTAAACGCACGAGGTCAAACAAACTCACTATACCATACTTTAATACATATAACTCATGTATTGATTTTCGTATTTTTTCGTATTTATATATATTTGTATATATTTTTACCTCTAAATGTCATTTTTGAAGTAAAATCTTTATCGCCCTCTGCAGTGGGCGATAAAGTCTTTATCGCCCTCTACAGCGGGCTCGCAGTATAACGCTCGCCTACGACTCGTACTGCAAACTCCACCCTCGGGCAATAAAGATTCACTTATCGCCCTTGGCACATAATGTACTATAATGTACTATTTACAAAACAAAGACGTAACTAAGCTATTCATATATAACATAAATATTTATCATACTGATAAGCATTAAGTACGAGACACACTCAACACAAAACTGATTTTATATATTTTTACCACCCAGAATACAAAACTGCATTAAAAAGACAATACCCCAGAAGCAATAAATTTAATTTTACGCCCAAACTTATGAGCCCCATTCGTAGATTTACGCAACGCTTCAGCTCTCGGGGCCGTCAACCGCGAAAAACGTATTATCAGCGACTGAAGCACCAATTCCGCGGATTCCTCCTCCGCGCGGAGCCACCAACGCTTCCAACGACAAGCGCGCACTAAAATTCACCTCACACGCGTCCTCGGCGGCAAATAGTGGGCGCGCTGCCGCGACGTTGAAACGACGCAATTAAGCGCTTTTACGAGGGGGCCGATAAAAAAATTCCGCTCGACGATTTTCGTCGTCGTCGATGTAAAATTCACTTATCTGCCGGGGCTGAAAAATACGCGGAACTTTACGAGAGAGCGCGCGCAAAAAGGGCGGAAGCGGTCCAGCTGTTAATTCCCCGTGTCGCATCGAACGCGCGATAACGGCGCCGCGCTTTTTTTTACGACGCAAAGCCTTTTTCTGCCTTTTCTCCGAGCGCCCTTTCGAGATTATATATACGTCCCTGGAGCGCGCGAGAATTGATTGGTCGTTGAGGGGGACAAAAAGGGTGAGATCCCGGGGAGCGGGTTGGCGCGCTCGTTACGATTAATTTTTACGCCGCGCGGAAATAAAGGGAAGGTGGTAAGATGTTCGGATTAAAATGTTTAATAATACTGTTATAGTGCGGGTAAATAAGGTTTGACGGATAAAAGTTACAGCTTGCGGCGGTAAAACGATGCTGGGAAAATGGAAATTTTTATGCTCTGATATCTGAGGCCGCTCTCGGCGGGCATTACGTTACTTTGTGATATTCTATTACAATGGATGTGTATACACAAAAGAGCATAGAGAGTGCGGTATTTGAACTTCTGATGAGTTCTGAAACATTTGTTGTCAGTATTTCAAAGCATAATTCCAACGAGATTACTGGGGTTTTGTATACGTTTAAACTAGTTAGGCTGTGCAAGCTTGTTGGAGATTTATACGCGTTTCAAAAATGGATTAGCTACAAATCTTCTTACGGTCAAACAATAAATCCCGAGTGTGACTATTCAATGTCTCTGTTACATTCACTCGACTTCCGTCCACATGGTGCAAAACTTGATATATACGACAATATTTACTGCTACGTTCTACGTGCAGGAAAGTTGGTTAAATGCATAATCAGCTCTCTATCAGGAACAATATTATACGTATAACCATATTACCATATTACGTATAAATCTTCATTTAAAATCTCAAAAACAGTAGTTTCAGCCTTTCAATTAATTTTAATAATAGCATTGACTTTTTAAGTCCAACTGAACCCAACAACTCGATTCACTGAGTAACCTAAACCTATACCTTTATCGACCGAACTTTTTCCGAGGTGCTCTCGAGACTAGGACACTCGAAATTTCCAGCTCCCACCGAGAGAAAGCGAATATGTGGCTCTCTGCGCCTTGCGTGCTTGTCCGACCTAGTAGATTCATTCGTCGTTGCCAAAGAGACTCAACTCTTACACAGGGTCCCCCGCGGATACAGACGATTCTTTGTCTTCTGCTACTGCGATGAATAGCGGTCGTAGGATCATTTTTAAAGATTTGCAAAGAGTACTAAATTGGATATTTGAAAAATTTGTTAGCCTCGCGTTCGACGGAAGGAGCTTCGGACAAAGGAGCCCATCGAATAATGGATTTGACTATAGAATGAAATTGAAAAAGAAATTTTATTGAAACGAGTCGTCTTACCGTGCCCGGTATATATATCTACTTGCGCGCTTAATGCTACTTGAACTTTAATTAGCCTTTCGATATAATTTGTTATCTCCATAAAAATTTTACATTCTTCGCAGTATAAATTTGCATTGTTCGATACTAAGACAAGTATAGAAAGATCATTTTCGATCGAACAAAAGGCGTTAATCACGCCCAATAATCGCTCGTTAAGACGTTCTCGTGATAATCGCCATCATCAGTAGGCCACCCCACGGCATAATGAGGCTAGCCAAGAGAGACGTGACCCGCCACGAACAATCGAAGTCGAACATCAGTGTGTATTTCATTCGTGCATCCGCCGTGGCGAGGAGTCACCTGCTCTTGACGGCTGGGCTTTACCCTAGCAGCTGGCCGCACAATCACACATGCGAAACAGCCAAGCGTTAATCCGACGTGGTGGCTCGATGCTGGAGGACGAAAGAGATAAGGGTCGGAACTTCCGGAAGGGTGTGAAAATAATCGAAGCGCGGAGGGTTGTAGAGGAAAAATGACAAAAGCCGTGGGTTTGGAAATGTGGAGGGGTAATAAGAAGTAGAAAAGGGCCGAGTATGGTCGGCCGGTTAAAAAATGAACAGGTGGTATATTTGTTAATATAAAGTTTGTTTGCAGATTGTTAGACAATGTTGATAATAAATTTAAGGGTTGATGAGCGTGCACCTGTTTACCCTTCGCGAGCAGATGGCTCCCTTCAGAGTTTATTGATAATTTAATCAGGTGCGTAAACTAGGCGCGCACTCCGCATATACTTAAAGTTTGATTACGTAATACACACAGGTAAGTTTATTATTATTTGGGAATAGCTAAACACTCCATTACTACTGCAGTACTATACTTATAAAAATTCACGTTTGTTTTCAAAATGAGTAAGATAAAATAAAAAACGGAAATTCTATTACATATTCAAAATTATAGAAACAAATTATCCAAGCAAACGACCGCTTGCCGATCAATTTCCTCGTTGGTACAGCGAAGGAGAGCCAAGACTACGTAGCAAGATGAGTAAGTGTCCTGGACTAATACCGTTAATGCATATATTCCAGGCGAATCCCGAGCCAATTATTCCCTTTGACGAGGCGCAAAGTGGCCCGTATTAACCCAATTCGCTTTACTCTCGGCCGCGTCTTCTGCAGCGTCATTCTAAGGGACGTAGAGCTAGTCCCGCGAAGACTGTTGACGCGCGTGTGAAATTCACGCGAGTCTTGCTTAACGCGGGCTTGCTCGGGATAATTGAATTGAAAAAGTCGAGGATTTTTTTTGTAGGTTATGATTAATATAATTCGTTGTATTATAATTTAATATAATTTATTAGTTGCGTGTCTTAAAAATATCGTTTGATATTATTTCAATTAATTTTAGGAAAAACATTTATTCTAATTTAGTAATTGCTTGGTTTTAGTACCATAAACAATATTCAAAAGAAATGTTTATTCATTTAAATTAAATTTCTTAAAATTACTTATTTTCATTTATAAATTAAATGACTTATTTTACTCTCAAGATCAGACTGTTTTGAAGTTAATTCAAAAACTTCGCTCGCAAAAAATAGCTTTTTAATACCGCCCATCGCTATCTCTTTGAAAACTTTTCATTCTTTTCAATGAGTTGGAACTTCATTCAGTCTGTCACCGCTTCTTTTTGGGGAACTTTCCGCTCAGTTCAGTCGGAAGAAAACGGTTCCTAGCCCCTTGGAATTCCGGCGATCTTTCCAAAAGTGCACAGGTCAAATCTTCACGAAACTAAATAAATCTGGGAGACTTGCTGAATTTTTTGTTTCATTGTTCGAGAGTATTAAGTACATTTTTACAAATGCATTTTTACACTTACAAATAATAGTAATGAGGCATAAAACTAAAATTTATTTTAGAAAAAAAAAACATTTTTTTATTTTCTTTTTTCCGAAAACTTTATAATGGATTCAATTGAGCGAACCATAAAAAAAGAAAATAAACAAATTACTGACGAAAAAATCTCGTAATAATTAAATGTGATACGTTTTTCTTGTCAAACAAACAAAAGTTCGTTTGGAATTTAATTATGTACGTTGGTTCAGAAATACATGATTATTTGCCTAATTCAGGATATACTTCAGTGCGATTTATCGATCATACTACAGTGCGATTTTTATATTTCTTAAGATACGTTTTTACTTAGCGTTGACGATGAATAACTAACAATAAGATAAAATTTTCTCCTCCCTAGTATATTCAAAACTCAATAAGTATTTATTAAACACTTTACTTTTACAATCCTTCGCACAGTATAATGTATTTTTTAACGCTTGCAGTTTACGACTTTTACAATGTATAAATAATTCAAGGCGATTCACAGTACCATAATACGTTATGGAGCAACTTTTACGTAGGCGGAGCAAGCTTCTAGTGTGTCGGTCGTCAAGTGCCGAGGAGAATTCCCCTGTGCACTCCGCTGGTTTCGTATCGCTGCTGAAGCTTCGTTTGGGACTACAGATGGAGTGCGTCACTTCCATTTAACTTTTCGGACGATTTAACACATTTTATTTCAATTTATTTTAAAGTATTATTTTCTTTAAGTAAATCTGTAATCTTCAATTTTTCTTAGACTTAAACACGCGTCAAAAATCGTTTCATTTTATCCGGCAACAAAAATGCACTTTTAATTCTATTCCAATTCAGCAACGCGCAAAGCCACGAGCGAGAAAAAAAGGACGAGAGATCGGAACTCTTTTTTTTCCAGCCAACTTTCTTCTCAAGGGAGCACTCAGCAAAACGAGTGCCCCGAGCCATAAATTACTCCCTATCCTTTTTTTTCGCCCCTCTTCTCCTTTCCCAATATCTACGACTCGTTAAAACGGAAGTGCGAATAATCTTCAAACATTATGCATTTACATACCATCGTTATGAGAAGATGAAAGTCGCTAGATAAGGTTTTAAAATATTCTGGTGAGCGGAGATTCAATGCTGAAAGTAATTGACTTCGTTTATATTGTAAGATTTTTTTATGAATTTTCTTGTATTATTGGATAGTGTGTGTAAAAAGAAAATCTTAAAAAACAATACAATTTGAAAATAATGATTTAACAGTCAATAAAATCTTCCACTTAGCGTTAAAATTTTAGAAAAAGTATGCAAAACTTTCTTTATGTACTCTAATGGTGCCGATGAAAACAAGATCACTTTGTATTTTCTATTCCAGAAGCATAGTTCGCTCTTCGTTCTTGAGTTTTCAGTAATATTCAGAAGAGCACCTTTTGAATATAGAATTGCCGAGCTTAAAATGGATTGTGCAGAATTCATACTTCTACTTATTGCTAAAGATCCACGAATTCAAAAAATCTCAATTTCACGACGTCATACTTTTTTCTAATAAAAACTTAAAAACTTCTAAAATATGATAACATTTAAATAGAAAATGTAATAATCAAAGAAATTGCAGTAAGTAGCCACAACAAAACTAGACCTCCATCCCAACAATTCCAAAAATCCATCCTAAAAAAAACACCAATTCACACACCAACCCATCTCAACAACATCGCTCGGCCATGTTTACGCGCTCAGAGTAACAACGCAAATGCGCAAAACGTCCGGGGCGTTATTTTCTCGCTGGCTCGCTGAATAATTTTCCATGCTGCTAAGCCCGCGCGCGAATATACATAGCAGGTGTTTTGCGGTCTCGTCTTACGGAATTATTCGCGCGGCTTATCTCGAGAATTAACGGCGCTTGGCCAACTCGATATTCACTGTTCGCGGCGTAAGTCGTAATATCTTTGTGTTTATGTGCTTCGCGAGCGAAGCCGTGAGTTCTTGCATGCTAATCGCGGAGAGGGGCTCCTTTGTTTGGACATGCTGAGCCAGCGAGCGATTTTGATATTTAAGGTTACGGAGGACGATTTTGGAGCTATTTTTAGGGAGGCTGGGATGAAAAGGTTGGCGAAGCGGTTTGTTGTGTGGGTTGTTTATTTGGGAAGTTGGTATGAAATAGGGGGCTGAGTTTGTAGGTTTATCGTCTTATCGTAAGTATTAATTTTCATGTTTATGTACAGAGTTCTTTGAAAATTTAGCATTGGTTTATTTTGTTAAGAATATAAATAAATATTATAAAATTTGTTTTGTAAAACAAAAAACTTCATATAAAAAGTATGAAAAGAATTTAAACATAAATAAAATTATTCGTGTATTAAAGTTGAAAAAAACATGAATTCAATAATTTCCATATTTTTCAAACAAATAGAATGCTCTAAAAAATATTATTTTTTGATCTTTCAAATAAAAATTACCTTGTATTTCGCTTACAAACGTTTTTACGGTAGAATTAACAGATCCGACGCTTGAATTGAAAACAATTCGCCAAACTTTTCCATTGTTAATACGACCCAAACAAAACTAAAATATCTTTCTGCAATTCATTCGATTAGCATCGATCATTTCCAAAACGCCTAAAATTCCTCCGTAGAACCTCCACTCGTGTTTTATTTTTGTCGCTCGTGAAAAACTCGCTCGTTATGCAGCCTCAACAAAAATATGATCCGGTTATGTCTGCCCGCGCGAAAAACCCAAACACACAGAGCGGCCAAACGCTGCATTCGAAAGTGATTGATTCCGGAATTCCACTAAATTTTCCCTCTCTCTTTCTCTATTTCGCGTGTGGAATTCATCAATAATTCATCCATTGCTTTTATTTCCCTCCCACTTCACTTCCTCTTCTGGGAGGCGTCCGAAGATTTCCTCCATTGTTTACCCGATCGTTTAGTCATTGGGCAGCGGTTTGCGCTTGTTTCCGCTTTCGCCAGATATTTTAACGGTGTTGCCTGACGTATACCAGCGCTTCCTCATATTTCGTGCACTCCGGTGACTCGATCACTCTTGTTCTTTTCCGCTTTGCGCGTGTACTGCTTTCAAGTGGATTATCGAGGCTTTTCTTTTTTTATTCTGGACAGAAATGGTTACCAGAGGAATGAAAAATTGTTCTCAATATTTTTTATTATTTTTAATAGTTTTTTAAGATTAAAACGTAATTTAATACTATTTTAATCTGATACTTTAAGATAACAATAAATTAACGATGCTAAAATTATTTATAAGTATCGAAAATATGATAACATAATTATCTCAGTATATTAAACTTTAGTGACACAATACCATTCATATTCTTCGCCCCTTACCCAAAAACAAAAACTTTCCCCCTTATCCAAAAGAGATATAAAACTATCCAAACCTCCGTCCCCCTCCCCTCAAAGATTGAAACGTCAAGTCGAAAAAATACCCGGAAGCACATCCTCGCTCTTTTTTTTGCCTCCCGCCCGTCCACGCACTCATCCCGGCCAAATCCTCTTATCTCCCCGTCCCGAGAAATCTCTCGAATCTAACGTTTTAGCGCGGAAGGTCAGTCCGACTGCGAAAGACGAAGACGCATTTCTATTCGTCGACTGCGCAAGTAGGATTTTCCGGGACACGAGCGCGCGCGCCTCTCGTGACTCGCGCCGAGCCCCTGTTTTCTCTGGGACAAGGGTTCGTTATTGTTTCGGATGCTCGGGGAGTTAGTTGTTGTGTAAATGGATGGAGAAAAATTGAGGGTTTTGGGGAGGGGAGTGACGAGTGTTTTGTTAGCGATTTTTGTGAGAAGTCACTTGACGGGGATGAAATTGTTCTGTTTCGTTTTTGTTTTAAGGAATTCAGTGTCGACTTACGCTGACGATTTTGTCAAGCAACGTGATAAAGTTAAGCTTACTAGAAAGTATAAAATATCTATTCATATTTCATTCTTTTCAAGTTTTATTTCAAAAAACCCCCCAAAACAAACAAGAATACATAAACTCTTCAAATCATGCGAAATCGTCAACAAACCATCACCACCCAAAACGCCTAACTCCCGATCTCTCTTAAATCTCTCCGAAAACCCCCCTCACTCACCCTCCCGTATAATCAGCTTATACGTCGACTACCAGTTTAGGCGCGCGTATCAGCCCATCGGGGCCGACTAGAGCCGGTCCGCATCTACTTAAGGACATGTGCTGAGCGTGCCGGCGCGGTGCGACGCGGAGATTTGGACTACTTGGGCCGCACGTGTCCCGTAGGTTAGGCAAAAGAAAAAGAGAAGCAGAACGAGTGCGTAGAGGTCAAGTCACGTTCGGACTGCAGATCGTTTCGGGGCGGATGGTTTAATGGGATTGTTTCGTTGCCGAGGCGTTTAGCGGCTGAGCTGCTTTGAGATGGGTCGTTGAGCCGGACGGAGAGTGATGTAGTCCGGGGGAGAGGACAGCTGAGACTATGAAAACGAAATTTGACGTGGCTGTGTTTTCTCTTGGGCGGTGTTTTAGGGATTCGGTAGTTGTCTCTATCAATGAATAATTAATAAGAGAGCTTTTTTGAATAGCTTGTATTCGTGTATAAAACATGCCTGACTGATGGATGCAAAGTTCCTCCTTAATTCTTGTAAATATTTTTCGAGCAACAAAAAATAGATAAACACACATTGCTCAGCCGATCGAGCGCGAGCCAGTCACAGGCGTTCTCTTTATAGATCGCCGCGCCGTGCTGTAAACCTGGTAGAATCGCCGCGTAAGCCAGTGTATATACATCGCGGAGCGCGCATTTTTCACGCATTAGAAGCCATCAGGAACACAAACGCGCGCTTCGGGCTCTTTTATGGGATGTTTGTAAAGCTTGTGTTTACAAGCGCGGGAGCTCGTTTTTGTCCGCGCATAGCCGATGCCATTGACTGCTTTATCGGGGAGGTGCGCGGGAGATAGCGACTTGTTGTGGGAGGTTGTTGGGAGTAAGGAAGTTGATGCAGTATTTTCTCTGGAGGAAGATTGGAGGTGTGTATAAAATAAGTGAGAAGAGAAAATAGAAATCTGCCTTATTGCAAGGATATTTTTTATACATTTTTTTCATTGTTTTATGCGTTTATATTTGAAAGTAAATAAATTATTATTTAATGTACTGCATAATTTTTTTATTAAATCATGACTGATTCTCTTATAGTTTATGCTTTAGAACAAAAGCTTAATACTATAAAGGTGTTTATTAAAATCAAAGTATCTGCTGAAACAGTCGAAAATATTGTCTTTAGTCAATTCAAACTAGCCCCCAATAACAAAACTCTATAATCAAAGCCTTCAGGTCATGCGCAGTTAATAAAAAGAATAAATTCAACCTCGCAAGTTTAAAAGCAATTATAAATATCCAGGAACCGCAAAACGGGATTACAACCTTCGTCAACCCTTTCTCCTCTCGAAACTAATCCCCGAACAAAGCCAATGAAACTCCGGGACAGCGTCTCTGTAAACCTTTCGAAACAAGACAAAAATAATCGCCCGGCGAAGAATAAAAGCCCCGAGAAAATAATTAGCTTTAGAATACGAAACTCCAAACGCGCCTGGGCCTTCGCGTGCCTTCTGCAATTTCCCGGCCAAACTTCCGCGACGTAACTACTGCGTGGCTTCGCTTTAATAAATCGTGCTGGCGAGATAGTGGCTTTTCTAGCCTCGCGCATCTTTCGCTCGGCTGGTGTGTTGGCTTTTAAGTTCGATTCAGGGAGTCGGCTTAATTACAGCTTGAGAAGTGAGGGTGAACGATTTGCTTCTTGGTTGATGTCGTTTGGATGTTTACTCTGTGAAAGAATGTGTGGAAGTTGAGGTAGATGGTAAACGCGAGGGTAAGTTTATGCAAAACGCTAAGTGCTTGATACTGAACTGAATCGGTTATTTACTTTTTATAGAAATTTTCCCAATAAAATTGACCAAGTGTTTAAAACTAAGCTAGTGGATGTCTAATTCTTCACAGTTGGTCATCCGCTAGCCAAAAAATGGGGAACGTTTCTACCAGGGAAGCTTTTACGGTATACCCAACAAGACTCTTCATTGCCAGATACTAGTCATACTTAATATAAAAAACGTGTAAAATTATAAAAAATATTTCATTTTTTCAAAGTTTTTTTCTTTCTATTTATAGTTCCTTTTTTATCAGTTTTGACTACGCAAGATGTTGATATGAAGGATGATTTGTATGATTCTAAAAGTCGGTTATCACCTCTGATGAAATAAACATCATAAACAACTTTGCCTATGTACAAAAGAGAAATGTAGAAAATCGAAAACATGAATATTTATGACTTTCAGTTGAAAACATTCTATTTTTCCATCAGATTGATTTATGCTTGTTGAATGTATAAATCACCTTTACTAAAAATTGCGTTAAGAATTTCCGTTAGGAGTTTCGGCGTTTCTCGATAACATTACAAAACAATAATTAAATCAAGTAAAATGACAATAATTTTTTTAATGAAATGAATGTATTACTTATCTGAAAACTAATTTTAATTTTTGTACTTTCTAACAGTTAAGCAGTAAATCCACGTCAAAATTTACACCTTAACTTTTACAGAGTAAGTATCCAACGTGGATATAAAAATAGTAAAATTTGCGCTTACCGTGGAAAAAATGTTATAAACACAAAAGTATTCATTTTTTATCATCGTCCATGTATACATATATCTTAACTAAATTAATAAAACAATATAAATTTTTACAACACCCTAGAAAAATTTTCTAACACATTCCAAAAAATAATACTCATAAAATTTCCAAGCCGACGAAACCCCGCGGAAGCTGAACCCGAACCCTCATCCTCAAATTCAAAATTCCCATCCTCCAGTCCCTGTTCATTTTTCTCTCTGCTCCTCGTTTCACAACTGCATTAACGCGCGCGCGCGGGAACATGTGAAAATGTTCTCCTCGCCCTGTACAGCGCACCCTCCATATACGAACTTTAATAAAAACGCGAGCGCGCGCGACGAGAATTTTCCGCGCTGCTCAGCCATGTATATTTCGCGTTCTGATAAGAAAAAAAGTTTTATCACGGCGCGAGTGCTCTCGAGCCTGAGATTTTGATGAATTTTAACATGCGCGTATCCGGGAGCTCGAAAAAGGCTTTTGTTGATTCAGAGAAGCCGCGCGGCGCTGTTTGCGTTGCCGCGCTTTTGCAATCAGCCGAGCTTTTTCCCGCCTACTACTTTTAATTACAGAGAATTACATTTGCGAGAAGAAATTGTTTAACGCCTGCCGCTGCTTCCTCCCTCGTTAGCGCGATATATTTTAATTTTTGAAAGTGCCGCACGTTTGTTAATTAAAGAAGTCACGAGTCGAGTTAAATGAGAAGAGTTTTTTAAGGATCTCAACATTTAAATTGCGTGGCAAGAAAAATAATGTAGCGAAAGGTACTACAGAAGGAGGAACGGCAATGCTCGCTATTGATTTTTTTGGATCCTGTTGAAGCGTTGCTGAGAATTCTGGATTACCAACTCGATGCAGGTGACATCCAGGAGGTCTGTATTTCGAAAAGCAACCTATTGATATAGCAAAGCGAGTACGAAATCACGCGAGTATCTTCAGTAGCCAATTAATTTATTGACGGCTCGCAAGCGTAACTTTCTCGGTTTCCTGTTTTAGTAAGTGTATTATGGTTTCTTATATTGAATTTTGAGAACAAGATGGTTGCGCATGGAAATTTGAGAAATATGGTAATAAGTGACCAATTGCGTTATAAATATGATTGTACACATATTTTATCAGCTTATATTAAACTGAGAATTTTAGTCATATCATTAATTTTTTTGAATTTAGAAAATATTTCAGTGCGTCAGTGATCGATTATCTAAGGTACATAAAAGTATTTATAGATGTGCATTTGAAGTACTTAATGCATAAAAAGAATACTTCAAGCATTTATTTACATAATAGTATTTAGTATTTTGAAAAAGTATTTAAAAGTAGGGAAAAGCGGGACTAGTTGACGCACAATTAATATTTATATTTTTTTAATATTTTTCTCAGGAAACTAAATATTACCAATGCTCTATTTTATCTACAAAACATTAAATATTACAAAATAGTAATATTAAAAAATTCATTATATATAATTGAACATTGAACACCCCGTGTCAACTAGTCCAGCTCTCCCCTACTTTTTTTAGAACATGGCACTTGAACACAAAACTTGAAGTACATTTTTACAAAAGCGTTATACTTGACAAAAGTTCTTAAGTACTTATGTCAAGAACGAAAAATTTATGTAGAGTAGTAAAATTTTAGATATTTTAAATTTGCACATGTTCTTACTACACTATTTGAAGTAATTTTCAAAGCACATAATACTTGTAAGAGAGTACTTGTAGTACTTTGTGGATGTATCTACTTTTTTAGTAATTGAACTTTCTTATAAGTACTTTAGTACTTAAATAAGATTTTCCAACAATACTAACCGTTACTGAATTGATCCAATTATAGTTATTGCAAGAATCCCAGAAAACAAGTTAGCAAACAATATGATCTGTTTTTTTTAAGTGGTAACACCTGTCTTTTGGTTAGCCGTTACTACTTATTTTTATTTAAATTTATTTCATTTCAATCCTTTATTGTAAATAAGTTAGTCGAGATGTAAAATATAAATAAATGTAAAATAATGCAGATAAGTCTCTGCATTTTTTATGAAAAATATTATAAAAATTATACATAGTTTTTATTTGTATCGACTTTAAAAAGATCGCACAATAACTCCGCAAATTAATACATGCAACACGCATTTAACAAAATCAAAGCAAGAACCTAGCGCAACTCATACCGCCCTCTTCCAAACAAAACCAAACGAAAGTCCCCCACCAACAAACGAGCCCATCCCCATACCAATACACGAAATTAAGCGAAATGAGAATGGAAAAGGCTGCGTCCGGAGCATTCCGCAGGGCCGTAGAACTAGCTTGCACAAATGAGTTCGCCTTTAGATTTATATTTATTAATCGCCCGGGGATGGGACGCAGCCGCGCGCAAACACGCCGGCACACGAAAGAGAGACACAATCCGAGGAGAGAGCCGAACAATTTATGGATTTTAGGTCAGCTTCCCTTCGAAACAATGCGCCCAATCACTCGCAGCGCGCGGAATCGCGCTCGGAAATAGAAATCGATTTACCGCGCGCGGAATTTCGAGGCACTGACGCATCGCTTTACCAATGACTTCCTTTCTTCGCGCCGATGCGCCCGCCTGGGCTTGGCTTGCGCTGAAAAGCGTAGATTTTTGAAAAATAGTAAGTGCTTGAAACTTGTTTGATAGAATGAATAATTTTTTTCGACTAAATTTGCAGAAATTTGAATTTAATTGCTGCATATAGTAGTAAATCGTTCCGTCTTGTTCGACCTGTTTCAGAAAAAAATCCAATTTAAATGAGCTATTCGATATACGGAAGAGAAGGAGAAATTCATCGACAAGAACAAAAGAAGCAAGGAGGAGGGTTCAAAGGCCCCGCGTCGACGGGATTCCACGAGGCCAATCGACCCGCTCCTCTCTCCAATTTGTTTTTATTTACATTCCGCTCCGTCGCCCGTCGATTTATTTGTCTTAATTTGTCTGTCTCTGGCGCGCTTTTTCTCGCCTCTTCGCGCGTCGCTTGAATCCAGAGCGAGGGCGTCGATGTATCGGGTAAACAGAACTATGCTCTTTTTATGGCGAAGAAAGCGAAATAAATCTCCGGAGTATCTCGCTTGGAAGATCGGGCTGTTTTTCTACTTTTTGAGGAGGTGTTCGACGTTGATTAGACGGTTATAGTGACAGCAGTATTAATTCGTGATTGGCTTGTGGAATGTGTAATGTTGATAAATGATACAATGAATAGTTAACTTTTATTTTAATTATTCAACACTGACAAAGAAATTTATTTTATCTTAAAACTGCAACGGAACATTATTAGAACATGACTGAAAAATTTATTCAATTTTAAGATTTGGATGACTATTTTATGTAAAGTTTGCAAATTTCTGCAGTGATAAATCAAAATTCAAATTTTTTGAATTATTTTCCTTAAACAGCTGAAATTAACTCAATTAAGATTATCTAAATATCTCATTTAAACATAGTAGTTATGATGAATTTTATTTTGCTCACTTGAATCTACGGTTTTTAGCGCCACATTAATCTTAGGTGAAACGTAATTTCAAGAACTTTGAAATTACACGTCACCAATTCAAATCTAACTTTCAAAAGATAAGCAAAATTTTGAACGTAATATTCAACGTAAATTTGACTTTCTAAGATACACACATTTACTGATTACAATTCCTCATTGTTATTACAGAAACGTACGATTAATTTCTGCATATCACCAATACCACTAAATCCATATTTCAACTTTCTTACATTAAACACAACAATGAAAAACCTTCAATCTTACTCCCGCGCAAAATTTTTTTAAAACCGTTCAACTTTTTCCTTCCCCACATCACAGCCCTCCGCAATTCCCAGAGCCCGAAGATCGATGGATTTTTTCAGAATCCTCGTCTCGCACCTCGAAGCTGCCTTTCTCTCGCCCCCATTTCTTTTTTTTTTGTACATCTTGCGCTTCTTTCTTTTAATCTCTCGGCAGAACTGTCTCTACGGCCGTTTCATCCGCCGGCGAGATTTATGATGCGGTCCGACGAGTTTCGAGACTCTGCGGCCGGAAGCGAGGCGCGAAAATGAAACGGGCGCCCGTTTATTTTTTTCTCAACGAGATGCGGATTCCTTTGCGGTTGTTTTGGTGTTGGTGATTCGGAAAATTTTGCTTTTCGGGGAAGGTTTGGTCATGATTGTTTGAATCTGAATTTTTGGGACAATGAGCTCAGCTTGATTGCTGGCTGTTCGTTGAACCGCGCAGTAAGGTTTTAAATACTGATATCGTCAAATCAAACTATTTAGATGATTTTTACGAGTCATAACTAATCTTTAAATTTGTAATCAAACTAAGAAAAATATGTGCATGTACAAAAATAACGAATTCCTATAAAATAAAAAGAAACGAAAATTCAAACCGAATCCACTAAAAACCTCGCTCCTCCCTTCATAAATTACCATCAGTCTACAAAATCGACACACCGACGCATTCCGTCAACCTACAAAACTAGCACTAGAAATCGCGCAACAGCCGAGGCGCGAAATCGAGAGAATCACGAGGCAATAGCCAAGATTCAGCGGATAGTGCCTCGGAGAATGAGAGATATTAACGATCCCGCGCGCTTTGCGACGGGCGTCACGTCGGCACTAAAACTTTTTGACGAAAGCGCGCGCACGGCCGACGCCCCGTTAAACTGGAGCCGTGAAAACGCCTGTTATTCGCGTCGGCGACGGCGACGATGTACGGCATAAAAGCGCGAGTCTAGCTGTATATCCGCGCCGCTGTACCGAGTCATCTTCTTAATTTCTTTTTTTCATTCGGGCGCGGACTTTATTTCTCGCTTTTTACGTGAAAGGAATTTCTCGGCTGGTTTATTTTAGAATGGCAGTAGTCGCGGGTTTTAGGATTTGTGATCATTTTAGAAGGTTAGCATAAACATTTTATTTGGGGTTAATTTGATTGCGTTGACGGTAGATCTGCATGGTATTGTTAGTGAAAATTATATAGATTTTAGCACGAGATCGAGATGAGAAATCAGATAAGTTATCACTTGAGAATTTTCAGTTGGGGTGCGAAAAGATTAATAAGAAGTAAAATATAATGTGAGTCACACGATGTTTTTTGATATGCTAAAATATAAATAAAATTTTTGAAAAATTTTAATTATGGACATTTTTAGTATTATCTTATGAAAAATATATTTTTTTAAAACCGTAAATAATTCAGTTTACATAAGTCTTAAAATAAAAATGGAAAAAATAACAAAAAAAAACAAGTTTTTATTTTCTATTTTTTAAATAAAAATATCTACATTTGACGTGAAATTACAATAGTAAATAAAAGTATCAAAATATTATCTTAATTTGGACCTACTAATATTTACAATCAGACAATGTTTTTTCATTCTTTAAAAAAACGTTGTTTGAACAAAGTTAATCTGTTATAATTTTCAACCAAATTAATATTTTATATTTCTGAAAAATAAATTTTGCCTGTTTTATACTAGTTTTATTTTTTCAATTTTTTTTATTATATAAATTTGGGATTCCTATAAATTAAATTATTTATACTGTAAGTAAAATCTATTTCCATAATATTAAGAATTTTGTTTGATATTTTGAAAACTAGAAACATATCCTAAAATTTGAGCTGAATCCATGATCCAGAAAGTTTGGAGTTTCCTTGATAGTCTAGAACAATATTATTTGTAATTTTCTGTCATAAAGACATTACGCTCTAAAACTATTAATTGACAGATTCTAGATTTCGGATTAAATTATGAACTGTATAGCTCTCACTTCATCTCTAGCAGCTTAATAATTCAAAGCAACTCAATCAATAAATTGGTAAACTCAGTTACATAGTTCTAGCACTGCAGTGATATACACTGTCGGTAACAAGCACAAACAATATACAAACAAAAGTTTGTGCTTCAAATATTGTATCTCTTATTTTGCTTTATTATTAAAAATTTTACATTTGCAATTAAAATCTCGTTTTCTTAACCAAATGAAAAAACTTTTCTTATTTTCATAAAATAAGTTTAAACAGTCGAAAGGAAAAGGAAGGAACTAATAAAATTTTAACCTCAACTTTTGTGCTAACGATAAAGTGGTTTTCGCTTATTATAAAAAGATAAAACTTTATGAAGACAGAAAATTGCTTGGCTGTGAAAAAATCTTATCGGCCATTATAAGTAAAGTAGATAAAAAAGAAAAACAATTTTTACACTTCAAAATCAAATAATTTTCCTCTTTCCAACTAAAAAATATTCTCTATCTTTCACACCGGATCCTCGGAGTACAAACCATTTTCACAACCCGTCGCACAAAACATTACCCAATCTCGAGCCACCCGCGGTTCGGCTTCGATATCAAAGTGCACCAGCAACACGCAAGAGGGCTTCAATTTCATACCGCAGCATCCGAGTTCACACTCAAACTTTGTCGCTTGCGATGGCCGACCACCCGCTGCTTTTGTTTTTCTCCAGGCGCTCCGAGCCATTACGAAAACAATGCGCCATTGTTGGTCCGGCGTATAATGAGTTAGCCGGCTTTTCCGGGACTTTTTCTCGAGAAAAGCAATTCGTTCATTTTTGTTTGAAGGGCTGATCTTTCTTGAAGACTTTACGGAGTAAGGAGTCGCTTTGTTTATAGTGGATGGGCTGTTCAGGGGATGGCAAGCTCGCTTTCTCGTTATTGTTTCGGTTGCTGGACACTTTTGCGAGGGCTTTTGATGAAAGCTGGCTTTGGCTTCTTTCTTTGAATTATTTTAAGGCGAAATTATGTATAGGACAGATAGTAGTAAAATGCCAAATTTGCTGAATTTGATTTGTTATTTTGCAATGCATGTAAATTCGATTATGTTCATGCAGAAAGTGAGTCTACTGAATAAAAAGACAGTCAAAAGTGGTTGCGAGGCGCAACCAGTTAGTTATTGATTACGCTTGGGAGGAGCAACTTTGATGTAACCTAATTACCGAATTGTTGTATGGATTAATCGTTATTAAAAATTCATAACTTAGTTTTAATATATATAAAAAAAAAGTAAGACTGCTTCAGTGTTTTTTATTTCCTAATTTCTACTCATGTGAAATGATGTTTCATTCAGGAACAATTACTAATTAATTCTAAATAAAACTTTGTTTCGCAAATAAAAAAAAAGGTGCAATAGTTTTCTATGATTGATTTTTTAGATAATCATATCCGCATAAGTACCGTAATGAGTACGTAGAGCTTGCTTGATCAACTCTTACCCAAACTCCTTAGGCTCTCAGAATCAATGAATAATTACGAAAACCACATTTCACAGATGATCCTAAAAGTCATAAATAATTCCCACCGAAATGCGCAAGAAGGAAGAAGTTTCAAGATGCGCGGCGCAATGAATCAGCTCCTAAACGACGGGCCCTGCATTCATTCGGGAATTTCGACGGAGCCAGCTTTTCAAGTTTCGAGAATTTAGGGGAAACCGCATGGACCCGCGAGTTTGCAAGTATCGTACCGTGAATGCTATTGACGCAATTCCCACGTGGCTGTTGTTTCACTCGCGAATCTTTCCTCTCGCTTTGGGATCGCTTTTTATTCTGAATAAGGGATGTTATGTTTTTTGAGTAAAACAATATTAGCTTCTCTGTTTTTGAGCTTTCTGAGGCATGGAAATGATGATATTTAAATCTGAACATAAAATTATCAGAAGGGTAACTAAATTGTTATAAACTCATTTCTATATAGATGATATGTTGCTTATTATAAAGAATTCAACTAAAGTATTTTTCTGAGTGAATGCAAAGAAGTTGCTTACCATACTCGGAATATTTTTGGGTTATGCAAGTTTTCATTTTACCTATGTGGTGCAATGGTTTCCTTGAAAAATTTTCTTTTTAAAATTTACCTGCAACAGAAAAAAGAAATATAATCAAAATAAGCTGGCTACCAGAATATATTAATCTTAATAATAAATAATTATTTTTTGTCAGTAAATAATATTATAATATTTAATTGCCAAAATAATCCCGATATAATCTATTCCAAAGTTAATAAAAAAACACTATAAAAAAGTTTAAATTACTACATCAAATCGCATCTCCAAACGACTACAACACTGCCATTTCGTCCAGGATAATATCTCAATCAAAATCCCCACCAAGTCCCAACAAACTAACACACCGCATCTCCCAAGCATTCGATAGCCAAATTTCTCCGTCCTCACAAATTCATTTCACCGTCACCCAACCCACACATCCCCCTCTCTCGATCCATTTCATAAACTCGCTCAAGCCATCTCCGCGAACTCGTTGCAGTTTATATCGGCGACAGCTCGTAAAGGCAGCCCAGCGAGCTTGCAGAACAATTGAGCTGACCGCGGATATGCCAAAAGGCGCTCGTTAAAATCCCGCGGTCATATAAGGATTTACGACTGTGTTGCCGCGCGTGCAGTTCGGCTCCTTTGATCGCTGACTTTGAAATTAGCGCGCCGCTCGACGCCTGCGCAGTAATGTAAGATTATTTTTTTTCTCTTTTGCGGAAGGATCGCTACGGAAATGTTTGCGGCGGGATTCGAGGAAGTTGAAGCGTATTAAGCGTCGAAGATGAATAATGCGGGCGTCTGCAATTTTTCACTTTTTTGAAGACGCGTGGGGGTTTCTTTTAGAAATACAAGGAACTGGTGTCGGCGCGTGGTCCTGTTTGATGTTCGCCGTTTGATGTTGCCTGGCGCTTCATTGAGATTAACAAGAATTTCAGTTTGTAGTTTTAGTTTGGAGAGTCTGGAGAATGGTCAAATATGCAGTAGTTTAAATTGGAGCTTTAGGTTAAAATTTTGGTTTATTAGCTCAAATTCTTCAAAAGAGTTTTTTAATTGGGAAGATTTATAACAATTTCGGAAAGCTACAGGGCAAAAAATATTACATGAATTTGTAACATTTTTATATAGATCAAGCAACATCTTTAGCCTCTGAACTTTAAAAAATTCTCTTTGGGCTTTTTAAAGTTTAAAAGAAATGCATCATCTCCAATTTTCGTGAATCATGCACAATGCAATCTTTTAAGCAGCGTCTTAAAGCATATAAGAAATTTGACATAATATCTTGTGTTATATATTATTCAAACCAAAATGAACCTATATACTTTTAAAATCCACTTGAAAAATATCCTATCACGTAGCAAACTTTCTAAAACGTTCATTAACCGAAGTTTTTACGAACTATAAAATACCCTCAAAGATTGATTGACAGGTCCATCAACCGGAACTTCCCTGCAATAACCGAGTCCCTGCGATTAAACAAAGTCTTGCTATCGACATCATCTCTCCCACTAAAAACAATACCAACTAAACCAACCACCAATCCTTCAAACACACTAACAATTCAAACCCATCTCTCCTCTTCAAACATCGCTCCAAATACAACAATTTTTCCACTCCCTCATACATCTCTCCTAGCCCCTCCATCAAGCCGGTATTAATTTGAAGGTGCGAGCCGGAACGACGGCATCTCGCCCATTCAGTCATAACTATATATACGAGCCACGACCCAGCGCGACCCTCGAATGCCTGGCGTCGCTTAATGCGGGCTAAGTGGAGGCGCTTGCGCGCATAGTCCGCGGGGCTGCGCGACGAGCAAAGGGGGTCAGAGAGAGAGTGAGTTGGCCGTTGTGCCGGATAGCCTCCGAGCGCTGGAGAATTGTAAAACTTTTTTATGCCCGCGATTTTTTCTTTCTTTTCAAGGATTTGTTGCACTCCGCGAAATCTGACTTTTGCATTCGGGCTCGTTTTCCGAAAGGGATAATGGATCGAGTGTGTTCGTAAGTCGTTCTATTATTGTTCGATCCAGATGCGAGGAGGAAGGAGAGGATCGATCTACTTATCCGTGAAGGCATAAATCAGGGAAGCAGTAAGGCCATTGACGTTGTCGTATTGAAATGGATATGCCTTGACGCGGAAGTCCGAGCTCTTCAATTACGCCCGAGCTTTTCCGAGTTGAACTATCTCAGCGTCCGAATCTGCGCGAGAGCAAAGCTGAATTATTTATGCGCAAAAAAAGAAGCATTCGTCGTCCCGGCACATTCGAGAATTACATTACGATTCGCGCGTGAATCACAATCAAGCGGATTTCTCGCAAAATTGCCAGTAAGCGAGCTCACGAGTTTCAACAAAGCGCATGAAATTTTCAAGAGCACAATTTATACTCTCACTGTTTCTAGCTTCCCTCTCTCTTGCTCTTTCTCTGCGCCGCTATATTCGCGCTCTCTTTCTGCTTTTTTCCGTGCGTCCCGCACGTCCCCCGGCTGAACTTTAGAAAGGCCGACGGGCTATAAGTGAGAGCACTTTTTCATTGTTACAGAGAGAGGGAGAAAGACAGACAGAAACGAGGCTTTTGATGCAGAGTTCGCACTCTCTGTCTTTCTCTCTTTATCTTGGAGGGAGCCACTTGACCGTGCGACGACCGTTACGAAGATCTCGACTCTTGATGTAAGCTGGCTGTCGGTTGTGTCTCTAACGAGTTTTACATGAAAGGCGTTTGATGTTGCATTACTAGTTGATTTCATGTAATATGGCGATTGAATAAAATTTTTAAATACATTTATGAAATATATTAGTGTAAGAGTGGAAGTGCGATTGTTGACATATTATTTCTAGAATGTACGAACCAAAGATTTATCAAAATTTCTACACGCAGAAAAAGATCTACTAATTAATAACTACTATGTTTTTTACTAACGGTGGGACAGAGTCGAATGAATAAGATTATTTACTAATAAAACAACAATTTTTACGAAAATTGTAGTAAAATTTGATACATAAATTAATAAGTATTGCTAACCAACTTATTAAAAATTGTAGTTAGTAATAAATATTCATGCACCATAGAAATATATGCTAAGTGCAAGTGTAAAATTACTATGTTCCGGAGTAATTTGACTGCGCCCGACTATATCTAAGGAAATTCTAACCTCAAAAGTTTTATTTCAGTTGAAGTTTTTTATTTGATACTATTATTACTATTGTACAAATATTATTAGCTAAATAAATTAATATTTTTCTTATAATACTATTATTATTAGTTCATGATATGATGTTAAAAACGTATGCGTATTATTGATGAAATCAATCTAATGTAACTTATAAGGGCGATTCGAATAATCACGCGTAAATTCTTTCGATGGAGCAATCGGTAACGTGCTGAAGATCGAGGGTTCAAGCCCGCCCTAGGTAAAATTTTTTCAGAGATGCATATTCTTTTTAATTAAATATTAAGTAAATAAAATAAAATAAATATAAGAACGTCAAAAAATAAATTTTTTCAATTTGGAACTCGTATTTAATTTACAATGTTCGTTTGTAATAATACTAAGCTGCCGACTCTATCATCCCACCATTACTAGAAAACATAGTAAAGTTTGGTATAATTTCTAGCAGTAAATACTAGTAGACCTTTTTCTCCGTGTAAAAATTCAGAAGTTAAAATTAAATATTACACAAATAGTAGATTTTCTTACAAGGGGGGAAATTGCAACTCGGCTTCGCCTCGGGCGTCATATCACGTACGTGCGGGCGTTTCATTTTCCTCCTGCGTAAGAAATACTATTTTTCTCCAGCCCTGAGCG